>PVJN01016539.1:0-42206 GCA_004026805.1 Lasiurus borealis
CAGGTTATTTGTAATGTGGGATCTGAAACCATGTCAATGAATTTACATAATCTGCTATGTTAAAATCCATTGACCTATCTTATATTTCAAATATATCTTTTACTCATTCATGATTTTATAACATTATGCATTAGTCATTTGAAAAAATACTGGTTTGCTAGGGTATGCAGCCCTTTCAAATGCTGACACATTTCAGCCCTGCCCATAGGGCTCAGTGTTTGAGCATCCACTCATGAACCAAGAGGTCACAGCTCCATTCCAGGTCAGGGCACATGCCCAGGTTACATGCTCAATCCCTACACTGCTGCCTCGCACAACAATTTCAAAACTACAACTAAAAGACAGAGCAGACACCATCCAGAACCACAGGAAAGCTGGCTGAGTGGAAATTCTACAACTAGAAGGAAAGAGAGGGGCTCACAGAGACCCAGAGGAACTGCAAAAAGCTGAGGTACAGAGATGCGTGAGTGGAGAGAGTGGGTGCTGGAGTACCTTGCTGGCTTTCTCTGGCAGGAGGGAAACAGAAAATCTCAAAGACATTGAACCCCTTATCCTAGGACACTAAACCCCAGATCCAGTCAAAACTCATACTGGGGTAGTTTGGACTGTGAAAAGGGAGAGGTGCACAGAAATTTAGGGAAGTTGCAAAAGATCAGAGGTCTGGTGGCACGCACAGGACTGCGCACAGAGACAGACTGCTGATTGTGCCACTGGCTTTCATGAGTGGGCGGGAGGAAGACAGGCCCTCCCAAATTCGCCACTTCTGACCCCACTAAGCCCCAGTTTCTGGTGAAGCCCTGGGGACCCAGACTCTTGTGGTCCCGGAGAGCAGGGGAGCTGGAAAGGCAACAGTCTAGAGGCACGATGAGAGAGCGCGGGCGCACGCACAAGAACCGCTCCAGTGATTACCCAGTCACGTGAGACTTGGGGGCTGTGGAGGGTGGGGCCGATTGGAAGGCAAGGCGGTCCCTTAAGCCCTAAGACTCCACCCATCCCAAGCTCAATAGAGAGGCTTCTGTGATTTTGCAAGTCTGGTATCATAAGGCTGAATCCAACACAGAAGTTCTCCTGGCATAGTGAAAACACCGAGTCAAGAAAAGGGATCACAAACAAAAGAAGTGGAGGAAAACAAACAACTGGATATAGAGTTCAAAGCCACGCTTATAAGGTTTTTCAAGAATATGCTAGAAAAGATGGATAAATTTAGCGAGACCCAAGAGGAGATGAAAAAGACCCAATTAGAGATGAAAAAGAACCAACTAAAATTTAAACATACACTGACTGAATTAAAAAAATATTGTACAGAGACCTAACAACAGACTAGAGGAAGACAAGAATCAAGTCAAAGATTTGAAATATAAAGAATCAGAAAAACACTCAACTGGAAAAGTAAGAAGAGAAAAGAATCCAAAAATGTGAAGATAATGTAAGGAGCCTCTGGGACAGCTTCAAGCACACCAACATTAGAATTGTGGGGGTGCCAGAAGAAGAGAGAGAGCAAGATACTGAAAACCTATTTAAAGAAATAATGACTGAAAACTTCCCACATCTGGTAAAAAAAAAAATAGACCTACAAGTCCAGGAAGCACACAGAACCCCATATAAAAGGAATCCAAAGAGGACTACACCAAGACACATCATAATTAAAATACCAAGAGCAAAAGACAAAGAGAGAATATTGAAAGCAGCAAGAGAAAAACAGTTCATTACCTACAAGGGAGCATCCATATAACTGTCAGCTGATTTCTCAACAGAAACGATGCAGGCCAGACGGGAGTGGCAAAAAATATTCAACGTGATGAATAGCAAGAACCTACAACCAAGAATACTCTATCCAACAAAGCTATCATTCAGAATTGAAGGGCAGATAAAGAGCTTCACAGAGAAGGAAAAGCTAAAGGAGTTCATCAACTCCAAACCAGTATTATATGAAATGCTGAAAGGTACTCTTTTAGAAGAGGAAGAAGAAAAAGGTAAAAGACAAAAAAAATTATGAACAACAAATACATATCTATGAACAAGTGAACCTAAAAATTAAGTGAATTAAAAATTTGATCAACAGAATAAACTAGTGAGTATAATAGAATCAGGAGCACAGAAAGGGACTGGACTGATAATTCTCAGGGGGAAAGGGGTGAGGGGTGTACAGGGAGAGACTGGACAAAAATCATACATCTATGGATGAGGTCAACGGGAGGGAGGTAAGGGCAGAGGGAAGGGTGGGAGTTGGGTGGAGGGGAGCAATTAAGGGGAAAAAAGAGAAACAAAGGTAATAATCTGAATAATAAAGATTGAATTTAAAAAAATTAAAAAAACCTAATATGCAAATCAACCAAACAGCAGAATGACCCATCATATGACGTGCAGTGGGCATGCACCCAATGCAGGAGCTGTCCCCTGGTAGTCAGTATGCTCCCACAGTGGGAGTTCCTCTCAGCCAGAAGCCGGGCTCATGGCTGGTGAGCACAGTGGGGGTGATGGGAACCTTTCCCACCTCTACTGCAGGTGGGCAGTAAGGACCAAAGGGTCCCAGACTTCGAGAGGGATATCCGACTGCAGGCTTAGGCCTGACCCCCCACAGATGGACATCCTCCGAGGAGTCCTGGACTGCAAGAGGGTACAGGCTGAGACCCCTCCCCACCCCAGTGAGTGAATGTCATGCACTGGGCCTCTAGTATCCTATCTAATAAAAGAGTAATATGCAAATTGACCATACCTCCACTACACCCACAAGCCATGCTCACAAACCAATCGGGAACAAATATGCAAATAAACCCAACCAAGGTGGCTGCGGCCATGGAGAGCAGGAGGGAAGCTTGGGTTTCCCCGGCAATGGAGGAAGCTAAGCTTTCCACACACCCTGGCTGGCCAAGGCCTCCACTCCAGGCTACAAAGTTTCAATGATAGAAGATAAATAAATCCCAACCAAAATGGCAGCAGCCATGGAACTGGAAAGAGCAGGAGGCTTGAGTTGCCTTTGATGATGGAGGAAGCCAAGCTTTCCAGCAGGCCCAGGCCTCCACTCAAGGCTACAAAGTTTCAATTATAGAAGATAAATAGATCCCAGATACCAGGGCCTCTGCTTGAGTAACCAGGGGGGTGTAGCCAGCCTGCAAACCACCACAAGCCCCTCACCCAGGCCTCCCCACACCCCAAGAAAACCCCCACCTTATCCAGAATACTCTTTAGGCAAAACCAGTCAGCCCCCCACCTATGCACCAGGCATCTATCTAAAAGAGTAATATGCAAATTGACCATCACTCCAACACACAATATGGCTGCCCCCATGTGGACACAAGATGGCCACCACAAGATGGCCAGAAGGGGAGGGCAGTTGGGAGGGACCAGGCCTGCAAGGGAGGCAGTTGAGAGTGATCAAGTCTGCAGGAGAAGGCTGTTAGGGGTGACCAGAGGAGGGAAGTTGGGGTGCACCCAGGCCTGCAAGGGAGAGCAGTTGGGGAGGACCAGGCCTGCAGAGGAGGGCAGTTAGAGGTAACCAGGCCTGCAGGGGAGGGCAATTAGGGGTGACCAGGCTGGCAGGGGAGCAGCTAGGCATCAATCAGGCTGGCAGGGGAGTGGTTAGGGGGTGATCAGGCTGGCAGGCTGAAGCAGTTAGGGGCAATCAGGAAGGCAGGCAGGTGAGCAGTTGGGAGTCTGCAATCTTGGATTGTGAGAGGGATGTCCAACTGCCAGTTTAGGCCCAATTCTACCCAGGATCGGGCCTAAATGGGCAATCAGACATCCCTTGAGGGGTCCCAGATTGGAGAGAGTGAAGGCTGGGCTGAGTGACATCCCCCGCCTCCATGCATGAATTTCGTGCAACAGGCCTCTAGTTTATTATAAACATATATATGATTTGAATATCTTGTGTTAAAGATCTTACAGGATGCAAACTAAATTAAGATCTAATCCCTGCCCTCAAAAATCTAATGGAGACATGTTTATGCCTTTCTTCATTTTCAAGATGTTTGCCAAAATTCCAAGTGTGAATAGCTATATTGTGTCTGTCCATTGTCCTTTCAAGTAAAAATTGTGTTTCATGAGAAAATCTGCTATTTCCACTTGCAACTCGATCATACCAGTGATTTTTCTGGAGGTATAAATTCTACTTCTACATGCAGCATAAAGTGCTTTATGCATACTTCTCATTTTATTACAGAGAATATTTCTAAAAGTCTATTGAAGAATCAAGATTTACTAAAAATAAGTGTTGCTGCTTCATCAAGTATATTCTTATATTCCATAAGCATATTTTGTTTAAATTGTGATTGTGTGTTGGTGAAAAATAAAATGCTTACTAGTAGGGTTTGAGAGTTTAGTGCCACTGCCTTGATTTGTGTTAAGGAACCAAAAACATTTTTTTAATTGCTTTTCACTATCAGTATAAATATTTCTCTTTTTCACGGTCAGCACAGCTAGAGAGTAGTCAGGTTCCTGAGTAGGGGCTGCTGGGGATTGAGAAAATGAAAGAAAGAGACAGACACAGAGATGGAAAGAAAAAGCTGAGGACGGGTAGGACCACTGTCTTCTGATGGAGAGACAGGGACCCAGAGCCAGTAGAGCCTGTTTATTTTATACAGCAAAACCCAGAATGTTTTACTAAAGTTCAAAACAAAGGAGATTATGTGCATTCTTGGGTGGGCCCAAATTATATCCATTCCTGGTGCTTGACTGGATTTAGATAATGAAACCTTCTCCCTGACGCCTGGGCTGAAGGTCAAGCTGACAACACTCCTGCCTCTGGCAAAGCGTGTTTCCAGGACGTGGTTCTGCCAACCCCACTGGATTCAGCTGACAATCATTAAAGAAATGCCCGTGTGCCTTCACAGGCACTCTCTACACATCAGTGCAAATGTCAATGTCTTGGTGTTGTGAAATGGTTTTAACGTGTGAGTAGGAGTCAGTAAAACTGAGCATTTTTACAGGTTCCACCCCTTCCTTCCAGTTTCATCATAGAGAAGTTTCCATTTTATTGCCTTAGTGCCCTCATCTATAAAGTGGGCATAAAGATGCCTTGCTTGTTTGTGATGGGGATTAGGACATGCTACCAACAAATATGCCACTTTGGCATATTGATTATTTTTAGCTGAAGGCAATTGAGAAACAGCCCTGTACCAGAATAGCTATTTGCTCTACCCTTTCTACCTAAAATGAAAGCATCAATTTTCTCCTCTCCTGTACCAAGGTGAGGGAGAAAATTCTTATCACCAGAGATGGAGGGCTGGAACCAAGATGAATCCACATAAACAAGACTTACTAAGATAACCCTTATCTGTATTAGTTTCCTCCATATACTTCCTTTCTAGTCACTCACATAATTTATCAGCCTCAGAAGCCCAACCTTTTTCCTTTGTCTAGTCACTTCTCCAAGATTTATCAGCCCCTCTTAAAATGGTATAGAAGCCCCTGAGTCTAACCACTTCTTTGGGGTTTTTCAACTTCTTTTCTCTGAAGCCTCCTGTGCATAGAAAAAAATATTAACATCAATAGAAGTTGTATGCCTTTTTTCTTAATCTGTCTTTTGTTAGTTTAATTCACAAGTTTCTATGCCCTGAGGCTAAGAGGGTAAAGGAAAAGTTTTTCCTTCACTACACTTGCTAAAAATTAAAGGATATAAACTTGTGAGAAGTTCTTTGTTCCATACTAATGATTTTCACATGACCACACCAGATCCGTCTCACTCAGATACAGGCATAATGTAATACAGCTAGAAAATATTATCCTAACATTTGGTCCAGAGTTCTTTTCTACGAGCTATTTCTGTTCAGAAAACATGTTAATAATTGCTGGGAGTGTATCAGTTAGTGACTTCAGAGGAAGAGGAAAGGAAAAAAAGAAGATTGTTTTGAACTCTAGACTCCCTAAAAAGGTCTAGGAACTATACTTTGAAAACTGCTGACCTAAAAGAACATAGAGCAGCCTTAGTAGTGGAGTTGGGTGGGACAAGTTTAGCATTAATTTACATATGTATTGCTGAGACTAGAATATCCACCTGTGGGAACCCCTTTCATGTCTCGCGTGGTTTAGGGTTCAGGTTCTGGAGAAGGTCGCATACAAATGAAAGAGACCTAGAAAAGTATTAATTTGGCGATATTGGGGGCCGGGCAGGAGCCCAAGAGAGGACTACCACCCGCTCTGGCCTAGCTATCCCTTTTAAGACTATAGGATACACCCATAGCCTTTAGGCAGAAAATTCCAATAACAGAAATTTACATAAGACAAACAGGTGGAGGCTGCTTCAGCTAACAATGTCTCAACTAAACAGTGAGTGATTAGCTCTGACCTTTCAGAACAATTAAGGTTGACCAGCCTTCTGGTTTCCTGTCCACATCTTTCTATTAGTGGGACAATGATCAATTTCT
This sequence comes from Lasiurus borealis, assembly GCA_004026805.1. Lineage (NCBI taxonomy): Eukaryota > Metazoa > Chordata > Mammalia > Chiroptera > Vespertilionidae > Lasiurus > Lasiurus borealis. The sequence continues at coordinate 6,363 of PVJN01016539.1, forward strand.
GGTATCTACCACATGTGGATTATTATTATTATCCTATTTAAGCCTCACAGTAACATTTACAAAGCAGATATTATTTCTATGATACAAATAAGAGAATTAAAACTCAGAAGAGTTAAATAATTTTCTAGCTCAAGCAAGGACTAGGACTTAAAGATGCAAATCTAGCTCCTCCTGATGTTAAGTTTGTTCTGTTCCCATTACACCAAGTCATTTTCCTTGTATTGAACTGTTTTGGGTTTAAATAACAGCTAAGACTTAATGAGCACTTACTGAAACTGTTCTTAGGATCTTAAATGTATTAACTCACTTAATCCTTTCAAGAGGGCCCATTAGCCCTATTTTATGCATGAGGAAACAGAGAGGTTACTTAGCTTTTCCAAAATCACAGAGCCAGTAACTAAGGGAGCTAGGATTTTAACCCAAGAAGACTGACTTCAAAACCATGTTGCTAAAACATCTCCTAACTTAAAATACTAATGAGAAACCTAACAGTATATGACATATTTGTAATCACTACTTGAATAAGAGAACTACTTAAATACATGAAACAGATACTTTTTGTCAATTTGCATACAAAACATCATGTGATCAAAAGGCCATGGTTTATGTTTCATTTCCTCAAGGAGAGTCAAAAGCATGTGTGGAAAAATCTTCATAAGTGTGTGGAAATTTGGGCAGGAAGTTAATTCACATAAAGCACTAAAAATAGAACCCTAAAAGGAGCACAGTTCAGTTTACATTTCAGATTTTCAAGATCAGGATGTGGTGGCCAAGTCTGCAGATGGGGGGAACATGATGTGATCTATGTCATACTGAGCATATGACAGATAGCCAACGAAGAGCACACCTGTTCCTGGAGAAGACCAGGGAGGGCTCTGAAACCATCATGAGTGTGACAATGGTACCATCTACCACTACAAGCATTAGTCATCTTGGGGAATATTTTCATTTTCTAAAAATCATGGCAGTGATATTATTACTCAATCCATCAAAATGAGTTGATAGATTAACTTACAAGACAAGCACTCTTTTTCCTAAGTGGAACTCCATTTCTCCAGCCAAAGGGAGACTTTCTAGATGAGGATCTAGAAAGAAATGTTATTCATGTTTACTTATAATTTTCATAAAAATGCAAACAGCCTCCCCAATTGGTCCTTCCATGTGTGTTAGAGAGATTGCCTCCCTCACCTGGCTGATATGGCTCTGTAGTAAAGCATCAACCCAAGAAGCAGGTGGTCACCATTGGATTCCCAGTCAGGGCACATGCCTGGGGTGGTGTGCAGGAGGCAGCTGATCAATGATTCTCACATCTTTGATGTTTGTGATTTCAGAGAGGAAGGGAGAGGGAGAGAGAAACATCAATGATGAGAATCATTGATCGGCTGCATCCTGCATGCCCCCCACTGGAGACTGAGCCCGCACCACGGGCATGTGCCCTTGACTGGAATCAAACCCAGGACCCTTCAGTCCCCGGGCCAACACTCTATCCACTGAGCCAAACTGCCTAGGGCACATCATTGATGTTTCTCTCTCTCTCTCTCCCTTCCTCTCTGAAATCAATAAAAATATATTTTTTTAAAAAAGAGACTGCCTCCCTCTGGACCATGGAGTTCCTTTCCTGTTCCCTACCCCTCACCTACTACAGCCCCTGCTAGCTGATTGACTCTACTTTCCTCCCACACCTCCATCTTTTCTTATTCTGCCTTCCCAAGTTCTGATTGCCTTTCCCAGGTCAAAGCAGGAAGGAAGGAAGGTCTCTGCAAGAGAGAGGGGATTAGGACTTGGTGAGCAGCAGCATCTACCAGCAAGAAAGAAGGAACAAGAAAATCCCATTCTGTAACTGAGGATCCAAACTTTTGGGCTGCTGTTCCTCCTCCTCTCTCTACTTCTTCTCCCAGCCCTGAGGTTTCAATCTCTACTTATTACACACAGGAAGCTCCCCAGTGACAAAGATAAGAAAGGAAGGCAACTAGCATGTCGTTTTTACAGGAACCTTGCTTTCCCAGGGCTCATTAACTCCCTCATGCCCAGTTCAGCCTCTAAGCTCCAAACCCAATATGGATTTCTCCCTCCAAAGGCCTTCCACACCCCAACAGTCTCTGTTCCTCAATCCTGGAATTCTGATCCCTGTCCAGATGGACTCCACCTAGAACTTGGCACTGGAAGGATCTACTATCCAAGCGGTTCTCAACCTGTGGGTCGCGACCCCTTTGGGAGTCAAATGACCCTTTCACAGGGGTCGCCTAAGACCATCGGAAAATGCAGATATTTACATCACGATGCATAACAGTAGCAAAATTACATGGTTGGGGTCACCACCACATGAGGAACTGTATGCAAGGGTTGTGGCCTTAGGAAGGTTGAGAACCACTGTACTATCCCATTGAAAGCTATCTCATTTGGCTGCTGTAGCTTAGTGGTTGAGCACTGACCTATGAACCAGGAAGTCCCGGTTCGATTCCCAGTCAGGGCACATGCCTGGGTTGCAGGCTCAATCCCCAGTGTCTAATGTGCGGGAGGCAGCTGAACAATGATTCTCCCATCATTGATGTTTCAACCTCTCTCTCCTCTCCCTTCCTCTCTAAAATTAATAAAAATATAGATATTTTTAAAATTTATCCTTTTATTTATTTTTAAATTAGACAGAAATCTTTAACTTATTAAATATGTTTATTTAAGAGATGAAGGGAGAGATAGAAACATCAATGATGACAGAGAATCATTGATCGGCTACCTACCGGGGATCAAGTCCGAAACCCGGACATGTGCCCTTGGCCAGAATCGAACCTGGGATCTTTCAGTCCGCAGGCCAATGCTCTATCTATCCACTGAGCCAAACTGGCTAGGACAAATTTATCCTTTAAAAAAAAAAAAGCTGCCTCAAGAGGTCAGGAACCTCTGAACACATATCCCCTAGAAGGATTGCTACACCTAGTGGTTCTCATCTATAGTTCTCTTAACCTAGATCCCATCTCCATTCTGCTTAAATTAACTTTTCTGTGCTATCCTGGGAACCTGATCAATTTCTATCTGCTCATTTATTATTTCTACTCATTATCTCTATCTACTCAATATAGTTTTTTTTGACACAGAGCCTAATAACTGTTTTAGGCATTGTACAAAACAGTCTCTACTTTGATGAAGGAGACCAATCCATTGATTCAAGTCAACTTGATGAGGGTAATTAGAAATCCCCACCCAAGCCCAACAATTATAACACAAAGTATAGCCTGGAACCCTGAGGAGGTTGACATAAACCTGTTCCTTTGGAAAGTTGGAAGCAGTCATTAATTCTCAAGACTTCCCACCTCTAGGCAAAGAGTAGAGTATCACAGAAAAGCAGAAGCTCTAGCATTATGCTAGTAAGGTACTGAGTGAGGATTCAGGAACCTTTAGGAGAGCAGGAAAAGACTCTCAGGGGAGAGGAAGTTGATGCCTGTTGTGGGGCAACCCGCAAGAGACGACCGCCAGAGACAGAGATCAAAATTGATGAGCCTTTATTAAGCTGGCCAGCGACTACACTTGTGGCACTTCACCATGGCAAAGGCTGAACTGCAGTGCAGACCACAGGTGTCATAGCAAATTTATACTCAGAAACCACAAGAGGGAGTTAGGACTCTTACAATGACAATCTAAAGGTTACAAATGTTATTTCAACTGTTTCCAAGAAACTCAGGGCACAGGTACAACACCTGGGCATGCTTGGCCGGAGCATGAACCACCCTCTCCCCCAAACTCCAACTGACCCATTGTTCAGTGACCTGCTCCATCTTCCTGTGTCTTAACGCACCCTGCCTCCTGGGGCAACGGAGGAGCTATGCAATGTTTTCAGCCCAGAACAATGCCCTCTGACATTGGTCCCAGCCATGGTAAAGAAGTCACCTTAAAAAAGAAAAATAAATAATACAATAAAAAATGTTTTTAAAGTTACCTTAAGCAGAGCCACACAAAGCAGTTCCAGATAGGCCTTGAGATTCCCTTCACATCAGGGCAGTTCTAAGGTGGGAAGGAGAATGGCAAGATACAGGATTAACCAAGTAGGACAGCATCTGGGATGGATGGCTTTGAAGATGTGCCATGAGGATGTACTATGAAGCATAAAATAGGGATTGCCACAAGGCCAAAATTTCCCCTTTCCACATACAGAGTGGAATAAAACCAGAGATGCTTTGGGATTTCAAAAGTTGTGGGTTTTTTTTCTCATTTTCCATGATTTTCTCTTTCCCTTCCTAGCTCTAGCCAATGACCTTGGCCACTCCCATTCTCCCAACCTCTTCTCTTTACCAGCTAGAACTGAGCAATTCCTTCCCCACCATCCCTCAGGCTCTAGCCCAGGGTTTCCAACATGGGGCACATGCTCCACAGGGGGGCAATTTGATTTTAAGGGGGAGCAATTCGAGAATGAGTTATTAACAGTGAATTTTTGCATTTCCTATGGTTCTAGGGGCCTCCTATACTGTATATAAATATATATTATGACATATTTATGAATTTCAGTACTCTATTATATGTTTTGAAACTTTATTTGCTATTTTTTCATATCACTTCATATTTTTTAACAATTTCTTAGTGATTTCTTCCTCAGTACTTCAACTGTGCTTTCTTTCCTTTATTTTTCTCTTTCATGAATGTCATGTTTTTTGGAAGCGTGTGTAGACCAAGTTAATGGCCTTTTCGGATTCTTCCATGTGAATAGGAGTCACTTTTTTAAATAATAATAATTATATGTCACAGGGGCAGGAGCATCAGGATTTTAGAGATGCTTAAACGGGGCATGGTCAAAGAAAGGTTGGGAATCACTGCTCTAACCAATTCCCTATTATCCACTCCATACTTGTTGCTATTTGCTCTTTGACTAATCTCCATTCTCTGTGCCTCCTGATATTAGCAGTTCTGAGCATCACTCAAAAGGCATTAGCTTCTCTTTAACTGTTTAAATTAGTCTTATTTAAAAAATAGATATATCTCAAGCTTTAATAGTTCTTACCACCTAGCAAAAGTATAGAAAATTTCAGTGAACTGAAATGCAATAGATCTCCAATATCTATTATAAGTAAATAAATAAAAACAAGATATTAGAAGAAATCAAGATGACCGCATAGGTGAGCCCCTAAACTACTGCCTTACACAAAAATTTCAAAACTACAACTAAAAGACAGAAGGGACATCATCCAGAACCACAGGAAAGCTGGCTGAGTGGAAATTCTACAACTAGAAGGAAAGAGAGGGACTCACAGAGACTCAGAGGAGCTGCAGGTACAGAGATGCGTGAAGAGGACGGGGGGTGGAGGGTCTGCTAGCTTCCTCTAGCAGGAGGGAGATGGAAACTCCTGACTGCACTGAACCCCAGTTCCCACTGCACTGAATCTCAGTTCTGGGCAAGACTCATATGGGAGGACTCCGTACTGTCATGAAAAGGGAGGAGTGCACAGAATCTTAGGGAAGCCATGAAAGGCAGAGGTCTAGAGGCATGCATGCAAGTGAGCGCAGAGAAGACTGACTGCTGATTGTGCCACTGACTTTCTCTAGCTGGAGGAAGACCAAACCTCCCAACTGCACTGAACTCCAGTTCCAACTGCACTGAACCTCAGTTTCGGGTGAGACCCTGGGGATCCAGACTCATATGGGTCACCGTAGTGCACAGAAACTCAGGGAAGCCGTGAAAGGAAGAGGTATGGAGGCATGCGAGTACGAGTGCACTCAGAGAGGGCTGCAGTGATTACCAAGGGACACTGAGACCCAGGGGCCATGTAGGGCAGGGCTGACGGGAAACCAAGGCTGTCTGCTTAGGCCTGAGACTCCACCCCATCCAAGCTGAACACAGAGGCTTTTGCAATTGTGCAAGTCTTGTATCATAAGGCTGAATCCAGCACAGAAGTTCTCCTGGTATAGACACAGCTGATCCTCATAACCAATTGGCCTGGAGGTCAATTCCTCCCAGTGATACCAACAACTATCAAGACTTAACTACAACGAGGCTATACACACAGTCCACAAAGGGGTGCACTAAGAGTGTCCACCTCAGAAAACTGAGGAGGTGGAGCTACTGGGCCATATAGGACACCTCACACACAAAGCTACTCTACCAACTCAGGGAAGCAGTGAACATGCCGAGACAAAAGAACAGATCACAAAGGAAAGAAATGGAGGAAAACAAATGACTGGATATAGAGTTCAAGACCACTGTTAAAAGGCTTTTCAAGAATTTCCTAGAAAAGGTCAATAAATTTAACAAGACCCTCAAGAATATGAAAAAGGACCAACTAGAAATTAAACATACTGACTGAAATAAAAATATTATACAGAGACCTAACAGCAACTAGAGGAATGCCAAGAATCAAGTCAAAGATTTGAAATACAAAGAAGCAAAAAAAAAAAAAAAAAACCACACTCCACTGGAAAAGCAAAAAGAATCCAAAAATGTGAAGATAGTGTAAGAAGCCTCTGGGACCATTTCAAGTGTACCAACATCAGAATTGTGGGGGTGCCAGAAGAAGAGAGAGAGCAAGATACTGAAAACCTATTTAAAGAAATAATGACTGAAAACTTATCCCACCTAGTGAAAGAAATATACTTACAAGTCTAGGAAGTGCACAGAACCCCAAACAAAATGAATCCAAAGAGGACCACACCAAGACACATCATAATTAAAATGCCAAGCGCAAAAGACAAAGAATATTAAAAGCAGCAAGATAAAACAGTTAAGTACCTACAGGGGAGCACCAATAGGAATGTCAGCTGATTTCTCAACAGAAACTATGCAGGCCAGACAGGAGTGTCGAGAAATATTCAAAGTGATGAATAGCAAGAATCTACAACCAAGATTACTCTACCCAGCAAAGCTATCATTCAGAATTGAAGGGCAGATAAAGAGCTTCACAGATAAGAAAAAGCTAAAGGAGTTCATCACCACCAAACCAGTATTGTATTAAATGCTGAAAGGTATTCTTTAAGAAGAGAAAGAAGAAAAAGGTAAAGATAAAAATTATGAACAACAAATACATGTCTATAAGCAAGTGAATCTAAAAATCAAGTGAATAAAAAATCTGATGAACAGAATAAACTGGTGAATATAATAGAATCAGGGGCATAGAAAGAGAGTGGACTGACAATTCTCAGGGGGAAAGGGGGTTGAGTATGTGGGAAGAGACTGGACAAAAAGCATACAACTATGGATAAGGACAGTGTGCGGGGGAGGTAAGGGCCTAGGGTGGATGGGAACTGGGTAGAGGGGAGCTATAATGGGGAAAAGAGGAACAATTGTAATAATCTGAACAATAAATATTTATTAAATTTTAAAAAAAGAAACCATAATCAGGCTCTGGACAGGTATCTCAGTTGGTTAGTGCATCATCTTGATACACCAAGGTTGGGGGTTTGATCTTTAGTCAGAGCACATACAAGAAGCAACCAATGAATGCATCAATAAGTGGAACACAAATGAATCTCTCTCTCTCTCTCTCTCTCTCTTTCTGTGTGTGTGTGTGTGTGTGTGTGTGTGTGTGTGTGTGTGTCTGTCTGTCTCTCCTCCTTTCTTTCTCTATTGAAAATCAATTTTGTAAAAAAAAAAAAAGAATTAGCCCTGACCAGTTTGGCTCAGTGGATGGAGCATTGGCCTGCGGACTGAAGGATCCCAGGTTTGATTCTGGCCAGGAACATGTGCCTTGGTTGCAGGCACATCCCCAGTGTGGGGGCATGCAGGAGGCAGCTGATCAATGTTTCTCTCTCATTGGTGTTTCTCTCTATCTCTCTCCCTTCCTCTTTGTAAAAAAAATCAATAAAATATATTTTTTAAAAAAGAAGTAACCATAGCCTACACTTTGATCTGTGTCTAATAAAACACTCAAGTATGACTGAAGCAGAGAGTTCATTCACACACCTCCCCAAGAGGGTGCTCAGTTCACATTGTTTAAAGTGTGTTACCGCAGAGATGAAAAGATACATCTAGGGGAAGCCATTGTAGTAATGTCTTGATCCTGCTGGGCCTAAGCCTTCAAACATATTCTGAGGCAGTGTATCAACACGTTTCTAAAAGAACCATTATGTCAATTAACAAGTAAACCATTGAAAAGTAAAATTAGCCCATCCGTGTGGCTCAGCAGTTGAGCGTCAACCTATGAACCAGGAAGTCACAGTTCAATTCTCAGTCAGGGCACATGCCTGGGTTGCAGGCTCAATCACCAGTGTAGGGCATGCAGGAGGCAGCTGATCAATGGTTCTCTCTCATCATTGATGTTTCTATTTCTCTCTCCCTCTCCCTTCCTTTCTGAAATCAATAAAAATATATTTTTTTTAAAAAAGAAAAGTAGTCGAAACCGGTTTGGCTCAGTGGATAGAGCGTCGGCCTGTGGACTGAGGAGTCCCAGGTTCGATTCCCGTCAAGGGCATGTATCCTGGTTGTGGGCCATCCCCAGTGGGGGGCATGCAGGAGGCGACTGATCGATGTCTCTCTCTCATCGATGTTTCTAACTCTCTATCCCTGTCCCTTCCTCTCTGTAAAACATCAATAAAAATATATTTTAAAAAAAAAGTAAAATTAAAGAGTCTTAGGAAAAGAAACTAAATAGTCTAGATTAGAAGAATGGCTCCATAGCTAAATTAGGCCAACATAATTAATTAAGTTCCAGCTTTTAGGCCTTCCAATTTGTCTATCAATGCAGTATTTTGTTGTTGTTGTTAATCTTTACCCAAGGATATTTTTCCATTGATTTTTAAGTATATTTTATCGTTTTTTTACAGAGAGGAAGAGAGAGGGACAGAGAGTTAGAAATATCAATGAGAGACAAACATTAAACAGCTGCCTCCTACACACCCCCTAACTGGGGATGTGCCTGCAACCAAGTCACATGCCCTTACCGGAATCGAACCTGGGACCCTTCAGTCTGCAGGCCAATGCTCTACCCACTGAGCCAAACCAGTTAGGACTCCATTTATTTTTAGAGAGAGTAGAAGTGAGGGAGAGAGAAACATCGATGTGAGAGAGACACATCAATTGGTTACATCCTGCACACGCCCTGACCAGGGCCAAGGATCAAGCCTACAACCAAGGTACATGCTCTTGACAGGAATCAAACCCTGAACCCTTCAGTCCACAGACCCTAACACTCTATCCACTGAGCCAAACCGGCTGGGGCCTATCAACGCAGCACTGATTTCTGACAAATTAGGGAGACATGGTCTTCACCCACTAGCTCCTGTTTATAAATACCAGATGTTTCAGGAACCACTGCTTTTGTCAGGGAAGTTGAATTTTTGCCTTGCAATTTAATAAGAAATAACTATTGCAATAGGTGGAATATATTCTAAAAGCTGAAGTATTCTTGAACTTGTGGGACAACCAGTAACAAGTACAGTATACTCATCTTAAAAGTTGATGAGTAATTTCACGAATATTAAATGTCTTTTTAACCTATAAGAAGATACCACACTTGATTGATTTTTTTTTTTGAGTTAAAGGATTTCAGCATGAGGTACACCAACTGATATAAAGAATTTTTTCTTATTTTACTTTCACTGCATTTTCCTATTCCTCTGTGTGGGTCAGTGTGTGTGTATGTATACACACTCACCAATATCTTCTCTTAGAATAGAAACCTGGATAATACCAATAAAAGATGAGCTATTTTTGCTTTCCTTATAAAATATGTTTAGTTTGTTATTCAAATAAGTTAGCAACACTATCTTGTTGAGCAGTCACAGTTGTGACATGCGTACTGAATGACAGAGACATCATTGTGGTTTCATGCCAACAGAGCTTGCTGGAAACCCACTCTAACTTGCTGAGAAAAAAAAAGTCAGTCCTCTCAAATTCCCGAGGAGCTGTTCACAGAGAGGTGCCTCATGAGAGGTACTCTGCTATAAAACAACTCAAGGTGGGCCCTAGCAGGTTTGGCTCAATGGATAGAACATGGGCCTATGGACTGAAGGGTCATGGGTTCGATTCCAGTCAAGGGCACATGCTCGGGTTAGGGGCTCAATCTCCAGTAGGGGGCATGCAAGAGGCAGCCAGTCAATGGTTTTCTCTCATCATTAATGTTTCTAGCTCTCTCTCCCTCTCCCTTCCTCTCTGAAATCATATATGTATGGTGTGTGTGTGTGTGTGTGTGTTTTAAATAACTACCTTACAACTGCTGGCGAGGATGAAGAGAAAAAGGAACCCTCATGCACTGCTGGTGGGAATGCAGACTGGTGCAGCCACTGTGGAGAACATATGGAATTTCATCAAAAAACTAAAAATGGAGCTCCCATTTAACCCAGTGATCCCACTTCTAGGAATATACCCCAAGAAACTAGGAGCACCAATCAGAAAGGATATATGCACCCCTATGTTCATAGCAGCACAATGTACAATAGCTAAGATCTGGAAACAGCCTAAGTGCCCATCAGCAAATGAGTGGATTAAAAAATTGTGGTACATTTACACAATGGAATGCTACACTGCTATAAAAAGGAAGGAACTCCTACCATTTGCAATTGCATGAATGGAGCTGGAGAATATTATGCTAAGTGAAATAAATCAGTCAAAAAAGAAAAATATCTTATGATCTCACTCATTTGTGGAATATAATGAACAACATAAACTGATGGACAAAAACAGGTCTAGAGACAGAGAAGCATCGATCAAACCTCAAAGGGAAGGTAGGGGAGGGTGGGGGTAAGGGGGAGAGATCAACCAAAGGACTTGTCCACATGCATATAAGCCTAACCAATAGACAGAGACACCAAGGGGGTGAGGGCTTGAGTGGGAGGGGGGAGAAAGGGGGGATAAAAACATATGTAACACCTTAATTAAAAAAATAAATCCTGCCCTAGCCGGTTTGACTCAGTGGATAGAGCATTAGCCTGCAGACTGAAGGGTTTCAGGTTCGACTCCATCCAAGGGCACATACCTGGGTTGCAGACTCAATCCTCAGTAGGGGGCATGCAGGAGGCAGCCAATCAATGATTTTCTTTCATCATTGATGTTTCCATCGCTATCTCCCTGTCCCTTCCTCTCTAAAATAAATAAATACATATTTTAAAAATAATAAAAAATTGCCGAAACCTGTTTGGCTCAGTGGATAGAGCATCGGCCTGCGGACCAGGTTCAATTCCGGTCAAGGGCATGTATCCTGGTTGTGGGCACATCCCCAGTAAAAGGTGTGCAGGAGGTGGCTGATCAATGTCTCTCTCTCATCGATGTTTCTAACTCTCTATCCCTCTCCTTCCTCTCTGTAAAAAAATCAATAAAATATATTTAAAATAATAATAATAATAAATTAAAAACCCTGTTGTAATAAATAATAATAATAATAACTACTCAAGGTGGGTGCCAGGGGAAGCTTCTGGAAAATAGAAGTTGTTGGCGTCTATGCACCGGGTTAAGGAAGGCTTTTCAATGAGTAAACTTAGGCTAAGGTAAGGATCGTGATATAATCATTTAGGAATAGAAATGAATACATCAAGGGGAGGACTTTAAGACATAGAATTCAAAGAGTCTTGGAGGGTAATGTCTTTCAGGAAGTTCCCAGAATGAACAATAAAGTAACTTGCAACTGTTATCTTCTTTGGCAAGCATCTGCTGAGATGGTAAGTTACAGTGATGAAGACAGTGGAATATGGAGTAATGAAGGAACATTAATGATTGTAGACAGCGAGCTCTGTGGGTATAGATGGTCTTGGTTATCATCCATAAGTGTTTTTTTTTCTTTGTGATCAAATTCCAGCATGATATGTGGCAAATTATCAATGGATTGATCATCAACCAATTTCAATATCTAGACCACTCTTAACTAACTCTTACATAGTATGTGTTCTTCAGACTAGCTCATTTAATCATAACTACAAGGTAGGAGCTATTTTCATCCACTTTTTATAGATGGTGAAGTGATGTACAGAGAGGTTAAATAACCTACTCCAAGTCACAGTGCAATAGGCAACTAAGCTGGAATTTTCACCCAGGTAGTCTAATTCCAGAGTTCTTTCTCAAGACCTAGCCTGGCCAGTGAAGCTCAGTGGTTGAGCATCAACCTATGAACCAGGAGCTTGCTCTATTCCCAGTCAAGGCACATGCCCAGGTTTCAGGCTCGATCCCCAATGTGGAGTGTGCAGGAAGCAGCCTATCAATGATCCTTTCTGAAATCAATAAAATATACACTGAGTGGCCAGATTATTATAATCTCTGAATGTATAATAATCTGGCCACTCAGTATATATATATTAGAGGCCTGGTGCATGAATTTGTGCATGGGTGGGGTCCAGCCAGCCTGGCTGGGGGAGGGGACATGGGCAGTTGGCTGGCCTGCCTGCTGGTTGAACTCCTGGTCAAGGGGATAATTTGCATATTAGCCTTTTATTATATAGGATATACACTGAGTGGCCAAATTATTATGCTTTCAGAGATCATAATAATCTGGCCATTCAGTGTATATTTTTAAAGATCTAATTAGTATACTAATTATCCCATGTTAGGATTTTACAGCTACTATTCCCTCAATTCATATGAGTCAGATCAGAGAGATATTGCAGATCAATCTGTGTCCCAAGGTCACTCAGTTAATAAGTTATGGCCTTAAACCTAAGTTTTTGGGCTTTCTTATCTGCGTGATTGTTTTCCTCATCTCTCACTTGTTCTTCTGTAACAACCTATTAATTTCCAAAGAACAATTAACAAATTCTTTAAATATTATCTAACAAAGACAAAACACACTAAAAAATCTAGTTCTTTTTTTTATATATATTTTTTTTATTGATTTCAGAGAGGAAGGAGAGGAAGAGAGATAGAAGCATCAATGATGAGAGAGAATCATCGATCCGCTGCTTCCTGCACAACCCCCATTGGGGATCGGGCCCACAAACCGGGCATGTGTCCATGACTGGAATCCTACCTAGGACCCTTCAGTCTGAAGGCTGATGCTCTATCCACCGAGCCAAACCAGCTTAGGACAGTGGTTGGCAACCTCATTAATCAACAGAGCCAAATATCAACAGTACAATGATTGAAATTTCTTTTGAGAGACAAATTTTTTAAAACTTTAACTTCTTCTAACTCCACTTCTTCAAAATAGACTCGCCCAGGCCGTGGTATTTTGTGGAAGAGCCACACTGAAGGGGCCAAAGAGCCACATGTGGCTCGCGAGCTGCAGTTTGCCAACCACTGAGCTACGGCAAAAATCTAGTTCTTTATTCAGTAGGGGTCACTGCAAGTTAAAGCATTGACTGAGCTTTGATTCCTGCTATAAAATAGAATAAGAAAGCAACACAGAAATGTAATGTTCTGAAAGCTCTGAAGTGGCTTCGCTGATTGCCTTTCATTAAAAGAGTCAACTAAATGTAATACTCTTTTACTTAAAACATCTAACTGTTACAGTAGAATTGTAAACAGAGTAATGACCTGTGATTTCTCAATCTTCTTCCTTGCTGAAGAATATTTAACTATTTTTTATTTATAGTGATGATAAATACAGTGAAAAGGTGTCATTTCCAACAATGACACATAGACAGGAAAGATAAGCCATAACACAAACTGTTTGGAAGAGAAAAAAATAAAGCATGGAGCCATGAAATGTTTAATGTCAATGATTTTTTTTTCATTAACTCAGAAATAAAGCTTTATTAAAATATATATTTTTGTTGACTTGAGAGAGAAAGGGAGAGGGAGAGAGAGCTAGAAACATCAGTGATAAGAGAGAATCTTTGATTGGCTGCCTCCTGCACATCCCACACTAGGAATGGAGCCCTGACCTTGGAATCTGGGAATCAAACTGTGACCTCCTGGTTCATAGGTCGATGTTCAACCACTGAGTCGTGCTGGCCGGGCAGAAAATAAAGCTTTATAAAAGTCACTAGGGTTGACCTTTTTTGGATTTCAACAGAATAAAAACTCTTCTGTCTTTCAGTTGATGTGGCCTTTTTTTTTTTTTTCTGGATTCTAAAGTTAATGAGCAAGTTGATATACACTGTGAGTGAAGGGGAAAAGGGTAGGTGTGCAACTTACAGTTGCCAATGATGATATTACCTTTCTTTGCTGTGCATTTCACAAGCAGATTGCATACCTGTTCAGAATATAGCAGCAGCAGCAGCAACATATTTGAATAACATGTGCTAATTACACAGAAGCACTTGGCCTTTTAGTAAATGTGGTTTTGAGTGGGCTTTGGTGTTACTGTCTTTATTCTTGGTGAGTAGAGTGGGGAGATGGGAGAGAGAGTAGGGGTGACAGGAATGCTCTGTAGGCTTGCTTAGAGAAGAGCACACACATACGTGTTCCCTATTTATGCCCCCAACTCAGCACATACCCCACATTACATGCAGATGAATGAGGCTCTTTATAATGCCTTGAAAATGACTCAGCAACTGTGTATCTCTCAGCCTCCCTCCCCTGTATTTACATGCCCAAAGTCATGCATAATTTCCACTTTTTATCCCACCCAAATGCCTCCTCATCCCACACACTCCTGACATTTCCTTGTGAACCAACCACTGTGGAGGCTGTCAGCTGGTTTTTAATATTTTGTACCTTTCAGACAGGTTAAAAAGAATGTTTCACTCCAGAACAGACCGTGTCAAGCAGCAAGTGAACACTTGCTGAGAGCCTGCTGTGGGCCCACACCTTTACCCAATACCAGGTAGAGCAAATACCAAAAATGCCCTCCCCAACAGGAGAGTCTAACTCTGTCCGGTGCCAACAATGACGGATCGTCCTATTTAGACAGCCACTTCAGCCTTAAAGTGTTGCCCATCCCTCCGAAATGCAACAAATCAGCATCTTGTCTCCACTTTAAAGAGTAAAACTTGCCCTAGCTGGTTTGGCTCAGTGAATAAGAGTGTTGACTCACGTACTGAAGGGTCCTGGGGCTCAATTCCAGTTAAGGGCACATACCTTGGTTGCAGGTGTGCCGGAGGCAACCAATCAGTGCGTCTCTCTTACATGGACATTTCTCTCTGTGTGTCTCCCCCTCTACCTTCCACGCTCTCTGAAAAACAAAATCAAGGGGAAAATATCCTCTGGTGAGGATTAACAACAACAACAACAAAAAGAGTAAAACTTCTAGAACTGAAAGTTGGAAGACCTGCACTTAAGTTCTGGCTTAATTCCCTCACAACCCTCATAACCTGTACCACCTCTCTAAGTAGGTCACTCTTGTCCATCATTAATCACTCTCATTCTGATTCATTTTGGCTGTATTTCAGATCCTGATTTTTTTTTTTCTGACTGGGTTTTCAAATTTTGAGTTCTTCAAGCTGGGCTAATAATGAAATTAACAGAGACAGATTAACAGGAGAAAATGTCCCAGTTTATTATACAAATGCACATTCAAGGATGCCATAAAGTATGACCCCAAAAGGCATTGGGCAATTGAGGTTTATGCCATTATGGACAAAGGACGAAGGGGGGAAGGCACCTGGGATTTTGAAATAGAGGGAAGCAAAGGTTCTTTCTTAGTCTTTTGTTTCTTAATAACCAGTTTAAAATCAATATCACAAAAGGCACAGTTTTGGGATGAGAAAACTTTGGTCCCCTTCACTATGACATCTGAAGGGAAGATTAAGCTTCAGGGTTAAATTACATAATTGTTTGAGAAAAGATACACTTGAAACCTTAGAAAAGTGATAGTCGGTCCGGCGTGGCTCAGTGGCTGAGTGTCAACCTATGAACCAGGAGATCATGGTCCAATTCCCGGTCAGGTCACATGCCTGGTTTGCAGGCTCGGTCCCCAGTGTGGGTGTGCAAGATTCTTACACCGACATTTCTCAACACTGATATTTCTAGCTCCCTCTCCCTCTCCCTCCCTTTCTGAAATCAATGAAAAAAAAATATTTTTTAAAATAAAAGAAGTGGTATTCCTATATAGTATGATTTTTGTTATAGAAGCAATTTTTCTTAGTATCCCCAAATTAACTTTTACTCGAATTTTGTAAGGAATTTCTACTTTCCATCAAATTGTAGTCTCTTTTTTTTCCTACCTAAAGTTGCAGAGTAAATTTTGTGTATGTGTGTCACACATATCCAACTCAAATCAGTGCTGCTAATTCATACCTTTTGTCTAGGAAGAGTGGTGATGGTAAGTGTATTTCTACAGGGGCGCTAGGATGATAAAAGTTTCTCAGGAAGTGTTAAAAGCAGAGTACTGTGGCAGCAGTTTCACATCAAAGATGTGACTATTTAAAAATATCCCCAGTAGATGAACTAGTAAATAGGTAGAAAATAGATATTGTAGAGATTGGCACAATATATTAAGTGACAGCTATCCACTTTCCCATCCATCATATCACTCTCTCCAAAGGCAACTACTTTTCAAAGTTTTTTTGTTGTTTTCCTCTAGAATTTATTATGTGTATGTGTGTGTGTGTGTGTGTGTGTGTGTGATATACACCAGGGACTATTCATGACTGGATAACTTGCTCTTACTCTTTTAATAATTTATTTTACAAACCTTTGTTGATTTTACATACACAATCTCATTTTAACTGGTTGTATAGTATTTCATCTCCCATCTGATGGATACTCCCAATTTATTTAACCAGTTTCCAATTAATCAATGCCTTTGTGATTTCTTTTTCTCTATACAATAATATTGTAATAAGCACCATTTTGAACAGACTTTGAAAAACTTATGCAAGTATATTTCTATTCCTAGCAGTGTAATTTCTGGATGAAAAGTTGATTTTTTAAAAATGTTTCTTTATTTTAGAGAAAGAGGAAGGGAGAGAGATAGAAACATCAATGAGAGTGCTCTAGCCGGTTTGGCTCAGTGGATAGAGTGTCAGCCTGCAAATTGAAGGGTCCCAGGTTTGATTCCAGCCAAGGACATATGCCTGGATAGCAGGCTTGATCCCAAGTGGAGGGTGTGCAGGAGGTAGTCAATCAATGATTTTCTCTCATCATTGATGTTTCTATCTCTCTCTCCCTCTCCCTTCCTCTCTAAAATCAATAAAAATATATTTGAAAGGAAAGGAAGAAACATTGATGAAAGAGAAACATCTATCAGCTTCCTCCTGTAAGCCCTGGGATCAAGGGTTTCATAACCCTAGCATGTGGCCTGACCTGGAATCGAACTTCTGACCTCTTGGTTCATAGGTCAATGCTCTCTACTGAGCCACACAAGCTGGACAAAAAGTGCATTTAAATGATGGGTAATGCCGAAACTGGTTTGGCTCAGTGGATAGAGCGTCAGTCTGCGGACTGAAGGGTCCCAGGTTCAATTCCGGTCACGGGCACATCCCCCGTAGGGGGCGTGCAAGAGGCAACTGATCGATGTCTCTCTCAGAAATGTCTGTAACTCTCTATTCCTCTCCCTTCCTCTCTGTAAAAAAAAAAAATCAATAAAATATATTTTAAAAAATAAATAAATAAATAAATAAATAAATGATGGGTAGCTATTGCCAAATTGCCCTCCCAAAATCACTTTGTTAACTGACACTCCCTCCAACAAAATATGTCAATGCCTATTTCCTCAAATTCTCACCATCACTAGATATAATTATATATATATCTTATTACTAATCTTGTAAATGATACATAGCACTTTATTATTTTGATTTTCATTTTTTTAATTATGAGCAAGGTTGAGGTAATAATACTTTTAACATGGAGTTACTCTGATGGATCATATGCTCATTTGGAGATACAGAAAAATCTGTTTATAAGAAAATAAGTCATACCTGTATATAACTTAAAAATTAATGTGCAACTGAGAAGCTTATGACTTTGAGCAATCCTTTCTCTCTCTGGGCCTCAATTAACAGAATAAAAAGCCTGGGCAAGATAATCTCTAAGAATACATGCAGTTCCAAGTCTACAAATTGAGTTAATTTTTTTATTGTTTATTTTTTAATAAATCTTTATTGTTAAGATTATTACATTTGTTTCTCCTTTTCCCCCATAGCTCCCTACCACCCACTGCCACCCTTCCCTCTACCTTACCTCCCCCCACATTGTTCTCATCCATAGGTGCATGATTATTGTCCAGTCTCTCCCTGTACCCTCTCATCCCTTTCCCGAGTTTATTCTGTTTATCAGATTTTTAATTCACTTTTTAGATTCCCTTGTTGATAGATATGTATTTGCTGTTCATGATTTTTATCTTTATCTTTTACTTCTTCCTCTTCCTGTAGAGTACCTTTCAGCATTTCTTATAATACTGGTTTGGAGTTGATGAACTCCTTTAGCTTTTTCTTATCTGTGAAGATCTTTATCTGCCCTTCAATTCTGAATGATAGCTTTGCTGGCAAGAGTAATCTTGGTTGTAGGTTCTTGCTATTCATTACTTTGAATATTTCTTGCCACTCCCGTCCAGCCTGCATAGTTTCTGTTGAGACATCAGCTGACAATTGTATGGGTGCTCCCTTGTAGATAATTAACTGTTTTTCTTTTGCTTCTTTTAATATTCTTTCTTTGTCTTTTGCTCTTGGTATTTTAATTATGATGTGTCTTGGTGTGGTCCTCTTTGGATTCCTTTTGTTTGGGGTTCTGTGTGCTTTCTGGACTTGTAAGTCTATTTCTTTCACCAGGTTGGGGAGGTTTTCAGTAATTATTTCTTCAAATAGGTTTTCAGTATCTTGCTCTCTCGCTTCTTCTGGCATCCCCACAATTCTGATGTTGGTACACTTGAAGCTGTCCCAGAGGCTCCTTACACTATCTTCACATTTTTGGATTCTTTTTTCTTTATTCTTTTCCAGTGGAGTGTTTTCTGCTTCTTTGTATTTCAAATCTTTGACTTGATTCTTGCCTTCCTATAGTCTGATGCTAGATCTCTATATAATATTTTTCATTTCAGTCAGTGTATGTTTAATTTCTATTTGGTCCTTTTTCATTTCCTCTTGGGTCTCACTAAATTTATCCATCTTTTCTAGGAAATACTTGAAAAACCTTATAACTGTGGTTTTGAACTCTATATCAAGTCATTTGTTTTCCTCCATTTATTTCCTTTGTGATGTGTTCCTTTGGCTCTGCATTTTCGCTGCCTCCCTGAGTTGGTAGAGAAGCTTTGTGTGCTAGGTGTCCTATATGGCCCAGTAGCTCTGCCTTCCCAGTTATCTGAGGTGGACTCTCTTGGTGCACCCCTTTGTGGACTGTGGGTACAGTAGTGTTGTAGTTAAGTCTTGATTGTTGTTGGTATCACTGGGGGGGAATTGACCTCCAAGCCAATTGGTTGTGAGGACCAGCTGTGTCTACACCAGGAGAACTTCTGTACTGGAGTCAGCCTTATGAGACAAGACTTGTACAATTGCATAAGCCTCTGTGCTCAGCTTGGAGTCTCAGGTCTGAGCATATAGCCTTGGCTTCCCATCAGCCCTGCCCCACAAGGCTCCTGGGTCTCACTGGTCCTCGGTAATTGCTGCAGCCCTTTCTTTGTGCACTTGCACACATGTGCCTCCAGACTTCTGCTTTTTACAGCTTCCCTGAGTTTCCATGCACTCTGGGGACCCGTATGATTCTGGGTCCCCAGGATCTTGCCCAAAACTGGGGTTCAGTGCAGTCGGAAGTGGAGTTCAGCGCAGTCAGTAGGTTCCGTCTTCTTCCTGCTCAGCTTTCACAGCTCCTATGAGTCTCTATGAGCCCCTCTCTTTCTTTCTAGTTGTAGGATTTCCACTCAGCTAGCTTTCCTGTGGTTCTGGATGATGTCCATTCTTTCTTTTAGCTGTAGTTTTAAAATTGTTGTGTGAGGCAGCAGTTTAGGTGTTCACCTATGCTGCCATCTTGGTTCCCCCCAACATTTGTCATTTATAATGGGACTATTAATCCATTGCCCAAACACATCACAAGTTGCCTAGTAATTTCTTCACAGGGGTATTTGAGATACTTTCCAGTTTATTCTGGAATATGATACTCAAATGTAAGTGTCTTTGTACAAGTGATTATTTCCCTTTCTTCTGAAATATATCCTTAGTAGTGCTCTCATTCTATCAGCAATATATATCTTTTTTCCCCTACAACTCTGTCAACAATGATCTACTTAAACTGATTTATTTTGACCAATTATAGTTCAGATGAAACCCTATAGTTGATCTAATTCACAAAATTTTTAATTATAGAAGCTAAACTTGTTAATAACATTTGATTACTCCCTATACACTGAGTGGCCAGATTATTATGATCTCTGAACACATAATAATCTGGCCACTCAGTGTATATCCTATATAATAAAAGGCTAATATGCAAATTGTCCCCTTGAACAGGAGTTTGACCAGCAGGCAGCCTGGCCAACCAACCATGTCCCCTCCCCCTGGCCAGGCTGGCCGTACCCCACCCATGCATGAATTCATGCACCGGGCCTCTAATGCACACACTCTCTCTCTCTTCACACACACACACACACACACTGAGTGGCCAGATTATTATGCATTCAGAGATCATAATAATCTGGCCACTCAGTATATTTCTTCCTACATAAGTATATATTTATATTTTTTTACTATGCTTCTATTAGAAAGTAGTTACTGTCTTTCTAAACCCAGTAGAGGCCAAGTGCATAAATTCATGCATTGGTGAAGCCCCTCAGCCTGGCCAGTGATCGGATCCCATCAGGGAGGCCAGTTGGCAGGAGGTTGGCCAGCCAGGGGGAGGGGCCATGGGAGGTTGGCTGTGGGAGCACACTGACCACCAGGGGGCAGCCCTTGCATTGAGAATCTGCCTCCTATTGGTCAGTGCGCATCATAGCAACTAGTCAACCAGTCACTCCAGTTGTTTGGTCATAACAGTCACTTAGGCGTATATATATATATATATATATATATATATATATATATATATACACACACATATACACATACATACACACACATACGTACACTAGAGGCCCAGTGCAAAAATTCATACACAGGTGGGGTCTGGCTGACCCAGCCCCAATCGAGGCAGATCAGGGCTGGTCCAGCCAGGAGAAGAGGCTGCAGGAGGTTGGACAGCCGGCCCTGACCCCTATTGGGTTGGGGGTAATATGAGGGGTGGGACCGGCAGGGGGGCACAGCCAACCCTCAATTAGTATCGGGGAGGTCAATTGGGGGCATGGGCAGCTGTGGGGAGGGGCCTAGGGAGGCAGCCCCTGATTGGGGGGGGGGGGCAGCAGAGGCGGGGCTGTCCAGGGGATGGGGACACAGGAGGTTGGCCGGCAGACCCTACCCCTGATCAGGCTGGTTGTCAGGCTGCAGTGGGCATCATAGCAACTGGTTGTTCTGTTGTTCTGGTTGTTACCGCATTCTGGCTGCTGGCTTTTTAGATAGATAGATAGATAGATAGGTAGATAGATAGATAGATAGATAGATAGATAGCTCTCTCCCTTACATATTTTTAGGATTAAAATTTCTGTTCCTAAATGAATTACCTTTCTCACTCATTTTATGTTATTATTCATTGTTGTGAGAAAACATTGCATTTATTATATACATTTTACCACAAATATTTTATTACTTTAATTATCTAGAAATTATCTCCCTTACATAACCTATTTAAGATTGATGATTCCACTTTCTTCTAGATTTGTTTGTAGATGGCTTTTAAATTTAACTCTATAACTAATTGGAATTATATTCAGGATCAGATACAAGATATTGCTGTAAATTTCTTTTTCTCTATATACATATCTGTTTTCTTTAACACATTTGTGATTCATTTTTATTACTTTATGTCATTTGATTTATAATATATCTTAGAATGTTATTAGTCTTTTTTATATATATTCTACTTCATCATTGTATTTTCTCTACTTAAGATAGTACCAGAAAATTGCAACAATCATTTCAAAGTTTGGCAGAGTTAATCCTATGCTGTTACCATATTTTCTAAAAAATATTGCTTGGATGCATGTTTTTCTATAAAATGTTCACAGACAGTTAGGTTCTGTTAAGTACTCTGTTGGGATTTTAATTGGTAATGTATTGAATCTGTAAATTAACTGGTGAAATACTTTCTTTCTTATATTGTCTTCCTGAACAAAAACCTAATATTTCTTCTTGTGTCTAGGAATATTGTTTCTGCTGTTAAAGTTGTCCAATCCTCCTTTATAAATTGCAGATGCCTAGACAGTGTTTTTATTATCTCCTATATTTCTAAATCTTGGACGGTCCAGAATTTGTTTTCATCACATAATCACTTAACATTTTGTTGTTTACACAGTCCTTTCCTAACCATTATCTCATTTGAGCCTCACACCAACTTTATGAGACAGGTCAAATTTCAGGCTTATGACTTCAGAGATGAGCACATGTGAGAAGTTAATCCAAGGTCACTCAACCAGTAACTGCTGAAAATAAGTCTCAAGCTCTGATATAAAACACTTTCCACCTTGTTATTGGATTACATAAGAAAACTGTGAAGTGCCAAGTGTGTTTTTTTTGTTATTGTTCCTTACTATGATTTTCTTCAGAATAAAAATTTATGAAGGGTCACACGGTACAGGAAAACACAACAATCCTGGCATGGTCAATTATTACCCTTATGCTAATTACCAAGGCTTAAACTCTTTGAGCTTTGTTTTCTTTTTTTTTTAATGTATTTTATTGATTTCTTACAGAGAGGAAGAGAGATGGATAGAGAATTAGAAACATCAGTGAGAGAGAACATTGATCAGCTGCCTCCTGCACACCCCCTACCAAAGTACAGACATGCCTTTGACTGGAATCAAACCTGGGACCTTTCAGTCATCCCGCCAATGCTCCATCCACTGAGCCAAACCAGTCAGGGCTGAGTTGTGGTTGTTTTTGTTTGTTTGTTTGTTTTTTAAATAAATCCTTATTGTTCAGATTATTACAATTGTTCCTCTTATTTCCCTCCAATAGTTCCCCTCCACCTGGCTTCCACCCCACCCTCTGCCATTTCATCCCCGCCCCCGTCATTGTCCTCATCTATAGGTTAATGATTTCTGTACAGTCTCTCCCTGCACCCTACCTTCACCCCTTTCTCCCTGAGAATTATCAGTCCACTCCATTTCTGTGCACTGATTCTGTTATATTCACCAGTTTATTCTGTTAATCAGATTTTCAATTCACTTGACTTTTAGATTCACTTGTTGATAGATATGTATTTGTTCTTCATAAATTTTTTTAAATATATATTTTATTAATTTTTTTTAGAGAGGAAGGAGCAGGCTACAGAGTTAGAAACATCAATCAGCTGCCTCCTGCACACTCCCTACTGGGGATGGACCCGCAACCAAGGTACATGCCCTTGACCAGAATTGAACCTGGGACCTTTGAGTCCCCAGGCTGATGCTCTATCCACTGAGCCAAACTGATTAGGGCCATAATTTTTATCTTCGCCGTTTTGTTTTTCCTCCTCTTCTTAAAGAGTACCTTTCAGCATTTCATATAAGATTGGTTTGGTGCCAAAACCGGTTTGGCTCAGTGGATAGAGCATCGGCCTGCGGACTGAAAGGTCCCGGGTTCCATTCCGGTCAAAGGCATGTACCTAGGTTGCGGGCATATCCCCAGTAAGAGGTGTGCAGGAGGCAGCTGATCGATGTCTCTCTCTCATCGATGTTTCTAATTCTCTATCCCTCTCCCTTCTTCTCTGTAAAAAATCAATAAAATATATTTTTTTAAAAAAAGACTGGTTTGGTGCTGATGAACTCCTTTATTTTTTTCTTATCTGTGAAGATCTTTATCTGACCTTCGATTCTGAATGACAGCTTTACTGGATAGAGTAATCTTGGTTGTAGGTTCTTGCTATTCATCACTTTGAATATTTCTTGCCACTTCCATCCGGCCTGCATGGTTTCTGCTGAGAAATCAGCTGAAAATTGTATGGTTGCTCCCTTGTAGGTAATGAACTGTTTTTCTCTTGCTTCTTTTAATATTCTCTCTTTGTCTTTTGCTCTTGGAATTTTAATTATGATATGTCTTGATGTGATTCTCTTTGAATTCCTTTTGTTTGGGATTCTGTATCCTTTCTGGACTTGTAAGTCTATTTCTTTCACCAGGTGGGGGAAGTTTTCAGTCATTATTTCTTCAAATAGATTTTCAGTATCTTGCTCTCTCTCTTCTTCTGGCACCCCCATAATTCTGATGGTGGTACACTTGTAGTTGTCCCAGAGGCTCCTTACACTATCTTCACATTTTTTGATTCTTTTTTCTTTTTTCTTTTCCAGTGGAGTGTTTTCTGCTTCTTTGTATTTCAAATCTTTGACTTGATTCTTGCGATCCTCTAGTCTACTGTTAGGTCTCTATATAATAATTTTTATTTCTGTCAGTGTATGTTTAATTTCTAGTTGGTCCTTTTTCATTTCCTCTTAGGTCTCGCTAAATTTATCCATCTTTTCTAGGAAATTTTTGAAAACCTTATAACTGTGGTTTTGAACTCTAAATCCAGTCGTTTGTTTTTCTCCATTTCTTTCATTTGTGATCTGTTCCTTTGTCTCTGCATTTTTGCTGCTTCCTTGAGTTGGTAGAGTAGCTCTGTCTGCTAGGTGTCCTATGTGGCTCAGTAGCTCTGCCTCCCAGTTACTTGAAGTGGACACTCTTGGTGCACCCCTTTGTGGACTGTGTGTATAGTCTTGTAGTTAAGTCTTGATTGTTGTTGGTATCACTGGGGGAGGTGGGGGAGGAATTGACCTCCAAGCCAATTGGTTGTGAGGATCAGCTGTGTCTATGCCGGGAGAACTGTGCTGGACTCAGCCTTAAGACTTGCAAGTTTGCAACAGCCTCTGTGCTGGTCTTGGTTGTGGCAGAGTCTCAGGGCTGAGCAGACAGCCTTGGCTTCCCATCAGCCCTGCCCTACACAGCATCCCCTGGGTCTCAGTGCCCTTTGGAAATCACTGCAGCCCTCTGTGTGCACACACACACACAGGCACCTCCAGACCTCAGCCTTTCTGGCTACCCTGAGTTTCTGTGCACTCTGGGGAACTGTATGAGTCTGGGTCCCCAGAGTCTCACCCGAAACTGGGGTTCAGTGCAGTCAGAAATGGGATTCAGTGCAGTAGGGATTTTCTGTCTCCCTCCCGCTTGAGGATTCCAGCCAGATCCTCCACCGCACGTCCTCTACACAAGCATGTTTCCGTACCTAAGCTTTTTACAGCTTCTCTGAGTCTTTGTGAGCCCCTCTCTTTACTTCTAGTTATAGAATTTCCACTCAGCCAGCTTTCCTGTGGTTCTGGATGGTGTCCATTCTGTCTTTTAGTTGCAGTTTTGAAATTGTTGTTCGAGGCAGCAATTTAGATGTTCACCTATGCTGCCATCTTGGTTTCTCCTCCAGGAATGAGTTTTGGTTTTTTATCTGTAAAATTGGAATACCAGATCAGAGAAACCAAGATGGCGGCATAGGTAAACACCTAAACTGCTGCCTCACACAACAATTTCAAAACTACAACTAAAAGACAAAATGGACAAAATGGACATCATCCAAAACTACAGGAAGGTTGGCTAAGTTGAAATTCTACAACTAGAAGGGAAGAGAAAAGCACACTGAGTGAGACTCACAGGAGCTGCAGAAGGCAGAAGCTTGGAGGTGCATGCAGAGAGGGCTGGCAGCTGAGTACGTGGCTGGCTTTCTCAATTGAGAGGGAGACAAAAGCTCCTGACTGCTCTGAACTCCAGTTCTGGGCAAGACTCTGGGGACCCAGACTCATATGGGGAGAAACTGGACTGTCTGGCAGCTTTCTCTCAGAGGTGCTTACAGCAATTACCAAGGGACACTTAAACCTAGGGAGCTCTTAGGGCAGGGCTGATGGGCTGAACACCTAAATTGCTGCCTCGAACAACAATTTCAAAACTGCTCCACCCTGACTCCGCCCCATCCAAGGTGAGCACAGAGGCTTTTGCATATGAATGGCCTAGTCCTTTGAATTCTAAACTTACCTAATACACTGCAGCTGAGTCAGTAAGACCAAGAACATCCAAAAGAAGGCCCAAGGCCCTGCAGCAGCTAGCATTGCTTCACAGCTGGGCTTCATCTGGGCACCTCCAAAACCCAAACAAAGAAGAGGAATCTGCAGATCTCTGCGTAGCTTCTGCTGCGTGGCCTCAGGCAGAGGCTAAATTTTCACCTCCTTGGAGATCCAAGAGCCAGTGTACCCAGAGGTCAGAGTGGGACCATCCAGATTACAACTCCTCAGATCCATAAGGGACATACTCAGGGGGCAGACTCAGTGAGCACCAAAGGCCCATTGAGGCAATTCTTGTCTCATAAGGGTGTCTCCAGCACAGAAGTTCTCCCAGTGTATACACAGCTGACCCTCACAGCCAATTGGCCTGCAGGTCAATTTCTCCTAGTGATACCAACAACAATCAAGGCTTAATTACAACAAGATTGTGCACACAGGCCACAAAGGAGTGCGCCAAGAGTGACCACCTCAGGCACTGTTAAGAGGTGGGGCCTGCGAGCTGGGTCCGACTGCTCTGTGGGAGCCATGGTGGCTTCTGAGGCTGTGGCAGTGGGACCCATGCCTCTGGCCTCAGGCTCCCTGGCCATCCTGGCAGCCACAAGGGGGAGGCATCGCCTCCTCAGGCTTGTGGAGACCACCCTGATGGCTGGGGGCAGCCCACAGTGCTGAAACAGCAACTTGCGGGACTGGTGCTGCTGGCCAGGGAGTTCATCCAGCTACTGGTGAGTGAGCTGTCCCGGGACATGCAGACCAACATCCTGTACATTGTGCGCTGCTGCAGCAAGATCATGCCCAACAGCCCTGCAACTCAACATACACATGGTCAAGAGCCACCGCCTGCAAGATGGCATAGTAAATCCAACAATAAGAAAAGATCTGAAAGCTGTACCAAAATTCTATTGTTGTCCAATTGAAGGATGTCCTAGGGGCCCTGACAGGCCATTTTCCCAATTTTCTCTCATAAAACAGCACTTTATGAAAATGCGTGCTGAAAAGAAGCATAAATGTAGTAAGTGTAGCAAGTCATATGGCACTGAATGGGACTTGAAAAGACATGCAGAGGACTGTCGCAAGACCTTCTAGCGCACATGTGGCTGTCCCTCTGCAAGTAGAACTGCATTTCAGTCCCACATCTAGCGAACTGGCCATGAGATCCCCGCGGAGCACAGGCACCCACCTGGTAAGAAAAGAAAAATGGAAAACTGCCTGCACAACCAGAAGTTGTCCAATGAGACCATTGAATCCTTGAGCAACCAACCAACCCCGAGACCAGACACTCAAGAATTAGAAACTTCAGAAATAAAGCTAGTTGCTTCTTTTGAAGACTCTTATGGCTCTAATGCCGGAAAGCAGACTCTTACAAAAGCTCCAAAATATCCTCAGAAATTGCTTTTACCAAAGCCCAAAATGGCTTTGGTCAAACTACCTGTTATGTAGTTTCCTCCTATGCCTGTCTTTGTGCCTACAGCTGACTCCTCGGCCCAGCCTGTAGTGTTAGCTGTTGACCATCAGGGGTCTGCCTCCAGTGCTGTGCACTTACTCCCCTTATGGGTAGGAACTCTGATTCTTGGCCTTGATTCAGAAGCCTGCTCTCTTAACGAGAGCCTTCCTCTTTCAAAAATTATAAATCCTGTTGCTGTTGAGCCAATTAGTACAGGTGTTCGAGTGAACTTGAGTAAAAATTCATCTAGTCCTTCACAAGAACTAGGGAATGCATGTCAAAAGAACAGCATTTCTTCAATCAACGTACAACAGATCTGTCTTACACCACACAACACTTTATACCTTCTGCACAGTGGGTCAGCCCTGATTCCTCTATATCGTCTTGTTCTCAAACCGATTTGACTTTTGGTTCTCAAGTTTCCCTTCCCATTAGTGTTCATACTCAGACATTTTTACCAGTTCTAAGGTAACTTCATCTACAGCTGCTCCGACTGATGTGTTTTTAGATGCCTCTTTCCAGGCAGGTGGAATCTCCAGAGAAACTCAAACCAGTGGAATGACCGAGTACAAATGGACCAAGCTGTAATGTGCAGACATTTTTGAGAGTGTCCATTCATTATACAGTATTGCTACACACAATATTATAAGCAGCAGCTTAGTAGGAGAGACTGTCACTCATGGTTTGTTACCTCAGAACCACTCTAAGACTTTTAGTCAAGATACTGAGAAATCTGCACCAGTTATAAACTTTAGTGCACAGAACAGTATGCTTCCTCCACAGGACATGACAGATAATCAGACCCAAAATATAGATTTATTAAGTGATTTAGAAAACATCTTGTCTACTAATCTTCCTGGTCAGACACTGGACAATCATAGTCTTCTGTCTGACACAAACTCTGGACCTGATAGCCAGATCTCAGCTGGTTCAACCCAGAATCCTGCAATTGATTTTGATATTGAAGAGTTCTTTTTGGCCTCAAATATTCAAATTCAAACTGAAGAGAGTGGACTTAGCAACATGACCACTGGGCCAGTCTTAGAATCACTGGACATAGAGACACAAACTGACTTCTTACTTGCAGACACCTCTGCCCAGCCCTACAGTTATAGGAGAAATTCTGATTTCTTAGGTCTTGAAATGTTTGAAATGCAGACACAGAGATTTAAACTTCTTTTTAGACAGTAGCCCTCATCTGCCTCTGGGAAGTATTCCAAAACACTCCAGCTTTTCCATGAGTACTGATTCATCTGACACCAAGACCTAAACTGAAGGGATCTCTGCTGCTAAAAACATGCTTGCTCTAAAAAGCAAGGTTCAGTTAAGTAGTACAGAAACACAGACCATGCATTCTGGCTTTGAAACCCTGGGGAGTTTGTTCTTCACCAGCAATGAGACTCAAACAGCAATGGATGACTTTCTTCTTGCCAATTTAGCCTGGAACACGATGAAATATCAGTTCAGCTCTGTAGAAACCCATACATGTGCAGAACCACACACAGACCCCAACTTCTAAAAGTGAAGTCCATGTGTGGAAAGGAATTTATAATTTCCTTGATTTAGAAAATGAGGAGTGGAGACAACAGTATTAACTCTATTGAATGAGTTAATATGCAGCTCTTCTGTTCTTTGAGGTTCTTTGCCTTTTGTACTTGTAAACATTAAATTTGTGTGTAAATGTGAGTGTATTATAAAGTGAAGATGTTGACCTAAAAAGGATTGTATTGTGTTGCCTACATTTGCCCTTTCACAGCTAGTCTTTTCATCTTAAAAAAGGGGGAGGGGGGCGGAATTTCACAACTTTAAAACCTATCAAGTCATTTAGGTAAAGCCAAGCTTACCAGGTACCAGGGTACAGACTTTCAAATCTCCAAAATATTTTAGTCAAAGTGTGACTTGCTTAAATCTCATCTAAAATATTTTTCACCACGCTTGTTAGAAATTCCTTTTCCTAAGAGAAACCAAGATGGCAGCATAGGTGAACACCTAAACTGCTGCCTCGCACAACAATTTCAAAACTACAACTAAAAGACAGAACAGACACCATCCAGAACCACAGGAAAGCTGGCTGAGTGGAAATTCTACAACTAGAAGTAAAAAGAGGCACTCACGAAGACTCAGAGGAGCTGTAAAAAGCTGAGGTACGGAGACATGTTCATGGAGAGGACGGGCGGAAGAGGGTCTGGCTGGCTTCCTCTAGCAGGAGGGAGATGGAAAATCACAACTGCACTGAACCCCAGCTCCAGGCAAGACTCATAGGGGGAGTCTGGACTGTTGTGAAAAGGAAGGAGTGCATGGAAACGTAGAGGAGTTGGGAAAGACAGAAGTCTGGGGGCTCACGAAAGTGCATGTGAAAATGTGCGCAAAAGTACACACACAGCCGAGACCGGTTTGGCTCAGTGGGTAGAGCGTTGGCTTGCGGACTGAAGGGTCCCAGGTTCGATTCCGGTTGGGGGCATGTACCTTGCTTGCGGGCACATCTCCACAGTGGGGCGTGCATGAGGTGGCTGATCGGTGTCTCTCTCTCATCGATGTTTCTGACTTTCTGTCTCTCTCCCTTCCTCTCTGTAAAAATTCAATAAAATATATATTTTTAAAAAGTGCACACACAGAGCACTGACTGCTGATTGTGCCTGGCTTCCTCTAGCAGGAGGAAAACAGAACCTCACAACAGCATTGAAATCCAGGTCCAACTGCACTGAACCCCAGTTTTGAGTGAGACCCTGGGGACCCAGACTCATACGAGTCCCTAGAGTGCACAGAAACTCAAGGGAACCGAAAGGCAGAGTTCTGGAAGCTCGTGCGCGTGCAGAGGTCTGGAGGCAAACCTGCATGCACAGACACAGCTGATCCTCACAACCAACTGGCTTGGAGGTCAGACCCCCCCAGTGACACCAACTACAACATGACTGTACACACAGTTCACAAAGGAGTGCACCAAGAGTGTCCACCTCAGGTAACTGGGAAGCAGAGCTACTGGGCCACATAGGAGAGCTAGCATACAAAGCTGCTCTACCAACTCAGAAAAGCAGCAAAATATGCTGAGACTAAAGAACAGATCACAAACAAAAGAAATGGAGGGAAACAAATGAATGGATATACAGTTCAAAACCACACTTATAAGGTTTTTTAAGAATTTCCTAGAAAAAAAATGGATAAATTTAGTGAGACCCAAGAGGAGATGAAAAAGAACCAACTAGAAATTAAACATACACTGACTGAAATTTAAAAAAAAAATTATACAGAGTCCTAATAGCAGACTAGAGAAAGGCAAGAATCAAGTCAAAGGTTTGAAACACAAAGCAGCAAAAAACATTCCACAGGAAAAGAAAAAGAATTTAAAAAAATGTGAAGATAATGTAAGGAGCCTCTGGGACAACTTCAAGCATACCAACTTTAGAATTATGCCAGAAGAAGAGAAAGAGCAAGATACTGAAAACCTTTTTGAAGAAATAATGACTGAAAACTTCCCCCACCTGGTGAAAGAAATAGACTTACAAGTCCAGGAAGTTCACAGAACCCCAAACAAAAGGAATCCAAAGAGGACCATGCCAAGACACATCATAATTAAAATACCAAGAGCAAAAGACAAAGAGAGAATCTTAAAAGCAGCAAGAGAAAAACAGTTAATTACTTACAGGGGAGCACCCATTCAATAGTCAGTTGATTCCTCAACAGAAACGATGCAGGCCAGACGGGAGTGGCAAGAAATATAAAACGTGATGAATAGCAAGAACCTATAACCAAGATTACTCTACCCAGCAAAACTATCATTCAGAATTGATGGGCAGATAAAGAGTTTCACAGATAAGAAAAAGCTAAAGGAGTTCATCACCTCCAAACCAGTATTATATGAAATGCTGAAATGTATTCTTTAAGAACAGGAAGGATGCTGAAACCGGTTTGGCTCAGTGGAGAGAGCGTCGGCCTGCGGACTGAAGGGTCCAGGTTCGATTCTGGGCAAGGGCATGTATCTGGTTGTAAGCACATCCCCTGTGGGGGGCGTGCAGGAGGCGACTGATTGTTTTCTCTCTCTTTCATCGATGTTTCTAACTCTCTATCCCTTTCCCTTCCTCTCTGTAAAAAATCAATAAAATATATTTTAAAAAAAGAAAAGAAGAAAAAGGTAAAGAGAAAAATTATGAACAACAAATACATATCTATCAACAATTGACTCTAAAAATCAAATGAATAAAAAATCAGATGAACAGAATAACTGGTGAATATGATAGAATCAGGGGCATAGAAAGGGAGTGGACTGACAATTCTCAGGGGGAAAGGGGTGTGCGGGGTTGGGGAAGAGACTTGACAAAAAGCATTCACCTATGGATGAGGACACTGCAGGGTGGTAAGGGCAGAGGGTGGGGTGGGAACCGGGTGTAGGGGAGCTATGGGGGGGGAGGAGGAACAATTGTAATAATCTGAACAATAAAGACTTATTTTAAAAGTTGGATTACTACCTGTCATATCTACTTCAAAAGATTTCAAAGGTAAAATGTAATCATGTATATGAAAATCCCGAAGAAATGTTACCTGGCAAAGTCACCAAATTTCTCCTAATTTAATATTTAATGTAGAAAATGAGGAGTGATTGCCAAGGTTCCTTCCAACATAAATATTCCATCATTCAAGGCTGCTAATTTAGGGGAGCAATTTACATTTAAGGATCTGTCCTAATTGATCGTGCAATTTCCACCTTTTACTGAAGGTGGCAGTGCTGGTCTCTGTAGAGACCAGAATTTTTAGACTTCCTTTAAGCTTAGATTTTACAAAATTCTTCTTACCTCTCCTAAATGTCATATATAACACATGTATATGTTTGAAGTAGAAATGAAATGACATTTTGTTTTAAATTAAAATATAGTGCTATTCTTTTTTTAAAATATATTTTATTGATTTTTTTACAGAGAGGAAGGGAGAGGGATAGAGAATTAGAAACATCGATGAGAGAGAGACATCGATCAGCCGACTCCTGCATGCCCCACACTGGAGATGTGCCCACAACCAAGGTACATGCGCCTGACCAGAATCGAACCTGGGACCTTTCAGTCCGCAGGTCGCCGCTCTATCCACTGACCCAAACCGGTTTCGGCTATTCTTTTTTTTTTTTTTAATGGTGCACCATTGGGATGCCACTGGTAGTGGAGTTAGAATTGCACTCTGGTGATTTGTGCAACTTCAAGCCAATCATTTACACTTGAATGTTATGAAATTCTTTTGGGTTACCATCACTGTATCCACATCAGTTCTTTA
Organism: Lasiurus borealis; assembly: GCA_004026805.1. Classification (NCBI taxonomy): domain Eukaryota; kingdom Metazoa; phylum Chordata; class Mammalia; order Chiroptera; family Vespertilionidae; genus Lasiurus; species Lasiurus borealis. Next base: position 38,853 of record PVJN01016539.1, read on the forward strand.
AGTGGGGTAGAGGTCACCTTGCACCTCCCTCTTTTTATTACCTATGGGAATGGCAATGTCAACCACTGCAAGTAGAAGGGAGTCCATGGGAAGGAATTAAGGCACTCTGATCTACCTGCTGGACATTGGATTTTGTATGCTTTACTAAGCAGAAATTAGTCTCCGGCAAAAACTGTGAGGGTTATGTCATTTATCCTTTAGCTCCTATCTTTTCTCTTATAACCTCTCCTTGACCTTTTTCCCAGTTCTCTCCTACCAGGAGCCAGATCTGAGAAGCAGAATATAGAGGAAAGAGCATGGCTTTGGCATCAGAAAACCCATGTTGTCATCCTTACTCTTCTACTTTGAATTTGACTCCAGATTAATCATTAAACCCTGAGCCTGTTTTCCCCATTTATAAATTGGTATTAATGATAGCTTGTTGAAGGTTGCCAGAATATTTAGTAAATAGGAAAGTATTCATGTAATATATACATTTAGGTTTTTAGTTTATCACGATATAAATATAATTAATATTATATTTAATGTGTTGCTCCTTACAGCAATTTGTGAATAATCCCAGGGTCTTTGCTTATGTTACTTACTCTGCTAGAATGACTTCTTCCCATCACTCTCAGGATCCTGACTCTAAGAGGCTGGTTAAGATACCCCTTCTTGGCCCTGGCCTGGTAGCTCAGTTTGTTAGTGTGCTGACCTAATATGCCAAGGTTGTAGGTTTGATCCCTGATCAGGGCACACACAAGAATAAATCAATGAACACATGAATAAGTGGAACAACATTTCAATGCTTCTCTCTCTCTAGCATCATTTTTTTAAAGAATTCCATTCTTAGATGCTCTAAAAGCACTTATGTTTACTTCTGTTTCATCTTTATCACATGCTACAATCTCTAGCTCCCTTTAGACCAGTGGTTCTCAACCTTTCTAATGCTGTGACCCTTTAATACAGTTCTTCATGTTGTGGTGACCCCCAACCATACTTCATAACTGTAATTTTGCTATTGTTATGAATTATAATGTAAATACCTGTGTTTTCTGATGGTCTTAGGTGACCCCTGTGAAAGTGTCATTCGACCCCCAAAGGGGTCGCGACCCACAGGTTGAGAACCACTGCTTTAGACTAACTAGAGCCATAGTCGGCAAACTATGGCTTTTGAGTCACATGCAGCTCTTTGGCCCCTTGAGTGTGGCTCTTCCACAAAATAGCATGCCTGGGCAAGTCTATTTTGAAGAAGTGGCATTAGAAGAAGTTTAAGTTTAAAAAATCTGGCTCTAAAAAAACATTTCAATCGTTGTACTGTTGATATTAGGCTCTGTTGACTAGTTTGCCGACCACTGAACTAGAGCTTTTGAGAGAAGAGACTCTGAGGACATACATTTTTAAATACATTTTTATTGATTTTTCACAGAGAGGAAGGGAGAGGGATAGAGAGCTAGAAACATCGATGAGAGAAAAACATTGATCAGCTGCCTCCTGCACACCTCCCACTGGGGATGAGCCCGCAGCCAAGGGACATGCCCCTGACAGGAATCGAACCCGGGACCTTTCAGTCTGCAGGCCAACGCCTCATCCACTGAGCCAAACCAGTTAGAGCTGAGGACATCTATTTTTATAGGCCTAGATAAAATGTAGGATGCCCAATAGATAACTAACACAGAGGGAAGAGGAAGGAAAGGGTGGATAAAACAAATACAGGTAAAATTGTAATACAAAGCACACCATGAGATGGCCTATGGGAGTTAAAGTAGGAACAAGTCATATTTGTTAAATAATCCACTTCATGGAAAAAGTGGAATTGGAGATCAGGTTGAGGATAAGGCTAATTTGATACGCAAAAATTGAAAAGACAGCATCTTAGGTGGGGGGAACAGCACAGTCAAAGATACAGAATAGGGAAAGAATAGGATGACTTTGGGGAATGGAAAGTACACTCATTGGCAATGGGTAGAGTACAGATGGGGAAGTTGTGAGGAATGAGGCTGGAAAGGTAAACAGGAGCTTACCCTGAATTCAGAGATGAGGAAGTTTAAAGAGTTCCCACTGCTGCTTGGCCTAGGTCCATTTCTTCCTCTAAGTGCTTCGAGCAAGCTCCTCCCCCACTTTTCCTAATACTTACAGTCAGACCACAGCCTCCTTTCCTACCATTAGCCGCTAGCTTGCATTAGGAGCTTCTTCTAGGCTCTTGGAGGGAACCCCTGCTAATGATTCACTTCTATTGCCTCTCCCTCCTGCCATCAGCTTACATTTACTGGGTCTTCTGACCTTGTTACCCTGATTTCTACTCCTTAAACAACCAGAATCAACGATATGGGCATGGGCCTCCTCTGAATTTTGTTTTTAAAAATAGCTATATGATTGCCCAGTTTGTGTGGCTCAGTGGTTGAGTGTCGACCTATATAGACCAGGAGGTCATGGTTTGATTCTCAGTCAGGACACATGCCCGGGTTCTGGCTCGATTCCCTGTGTGGGATATGCAGGAGGCAGCCAATCAATGATTCTCTTTCATCACTGATGTTTCTATCTCTCTCTCCCTCTCCTTTCTTCTCTGAAATTAATAAAAATATATTTTAAAAAATAGTTATATGGTTTTTCACATGATTCATACATGACAAACTAAGGAAACAGATAAAGTGAAATATGATGAATTGCCAAGGGAGTCTTTTAGACAAGTGGTATGGTCAGTTAGAGGTGGGAGGCAATGGGTTTATAAGACAGAAAAGGCGCTGTGAACTAGCAGGATTAGTTCACGATTTTTCTTTTTCTTGCCAGGCCCGGAGTACCTTCAATAAGCTTTCATCTCTGGCCCTAGTCAAGCCTGACCAAAGCAGAACTTCTGGAGTTTAGTCTTTTCTATTAGTCTTGGGCCAGTGCTTGTTGTCATGCTAATACCTTGCCTCTGGCCTCTTCTGTTGACCACTTATTTGACTGTATATCTGTGTGGCTTTCCTGATGTGCACAGCAACTTTCTCATTCCAGGGAATATAGCTCTTCCCTGAACAACCTGGCTGGCTCTCTCCACTATGGGGCCATTTTATGGCCTAGAGATGGCAGCTATCATACCATATTTGACCTCGTGGAATAATAGCATTGATCCAGAGCAAGTCCATATCCATCATGTCCCTTTAAACTCTATCATTTTGAAAGCTTTAGAAGCTATTCCTATAGACAAGTTAGTTCCTGTAAGCCTGGACCCAGCTCTTTAACATTAGTCAACAACATTACCATCTCTGCTCATTCAAAAATGAGCATATTAAAGACATGAAAAGAGGAACATGTACCAGGTTGCATTACTGGCCCCAATTCTTCAGCCTACCCACAGATGGACACTTGTCATTGTCTCATCATGGGTCTCTG
>PVJN01016540.1:0-42783 GCA_004026805.1 Lasiurus borealis
CCCCCCCCTTCCCAGGTGGCTTTTCACGCAGGTGTTTGAAGAGGCTGCATAGGAGTGCCTCTGGGCCGTGTTCATGGTTCCGTGTCCACTGCCTGCTTGTCCCCTTACCTGGCGAACAAGCGTACATGCTCTAGGGCAGCGGTTCTCAACCTGTGGGTCTCGACCCCTTTGGGGGTCGAAAGACCCTTTCACAGGGGTCGCCTAAGACTATCAGAAAACACCTATTTCCCATGGTCTTAGGAACTAACACACCGCTCCTCGGTGTAACAAAGTGCAGCAATGTAGTTTACTGTTGTCATAGGAAGACTGTTACCCATGCTACACCACGATTCAAGACAAATTTCATTTATTTGTAATTAGAAATAAATATTTCACAATATATAATTACATATTGTTTTTGTGATTAATCACTATGCTTTAATCATGTGCAATTTGTAACAATGAAAATACATCCTGCCTATCAGATATTTACATGACAGTTCATAACAGTAGCAAAATGACAGTTATGAAGTAGCAACGGAAATAATTTTATGGTTGGGGGTCACCACCCCATGAGGAGCTGTCTTAAAGGGTCGCGGCCTTAGGAAGGTTGAGAACCACTGCTCTAGGATGATGGGCTTAAAAAAGAACAGGCAGGTTCAAAACAAAAGGACATACTGCTTAATGCAAAACGTAAAACATTTTAGCAGAAAATGATGAGTAGCTTGGATAATAGAAACCACACCATAATGGACAAGCAAAGTGTAATACATTGCTCCTGTGTGTCCTTGATGAGATGACCTGCTTACTGACACCTTTAGCTCTGCATCCATTTATTGTAATGGGTCAGAATTTCATGCTTAGGAGTGCGGGATGGGGCTCATTTGGATGGCGTTGGTCCTGGTTGCCCAGTTTCACTCTGTCACACAGCGAGAGCTGTCCTGGGCTTTGCCCTCGGGGAAGACACACCAGAGCCTGCCGACCGGGCATGTGGCTTTGCAATGTCAACAGACCACCTGGGTGACAGTCCCGCTCTGGAATTTTGCAAGATAACCGCACCAGGCCTGGCTGTTTACTGTTTCTAGAATCTGCTCCCAAACCCCATGCAGCGCACCTTCTGGAGACCCGGAGTGAGTCTGCTCTGTTCCAGTCTCCTGACCTGTGTCTCAGCGCCTCCTGGATGCAGTGATTACCCCCAGTCACCTCACAATCATGCCCACACGTTCCCCAGGGGTGCAGTCCTCGGGAAACGGAGTGTAGACGCCTTTAAACAGCTCCTTCTCTCGGGAAATGTGTGCCCTTTCACCGCAGGCCGGCTCTTCCCCGTTCTGAGGATAATTTCCCGTGATGGGAACGCTTCTCTCATGTACCGGCGCCACGCCGCGCTCTCTGGCATTGCACGTTTTCCCGTCCTGTTCACATCTGTGACGGACGCAGTTGAAACGAGAGGCTTTATTGCCCGTGGCGTTTCTGTAAGCTTGGGCTTATCAGCGCACTAACGATTCTGACAATTTCCTTATACATGTCACCATTCGGGTCCTGGGTTGTATGACCTGCCCTGCCTTTCCACATGTCCCCCTTCCAAGTCTAAACTCATCAGAGCAGCGGTTCTCAACCTGTGGGTTGCGACCCCTTTGGGGCTGAACGACCCTTTCACAGGGGTCGCCTAAGACCAGCGGAAAACACCTATTTCCCATGGTCTTAGGAACCAACACACCGCTCCTCGGTGTAGCAAAGTGTAGCCATGTCGTTTACTGTTGTCCTATGAAGACTGTTACTCATGCTGCACCACGCACGATTCAAGACAAAATTAAATTTATTTGTAATTAGAAATAAATATTTCACAATATATAATTACATATTGTTTTTTGTGATGAATCCCTATGCTTTAATTATGTCCAATTTGTAACAACGAAAATACATCCTGCCTATCAGATATTTACATTATGATTCATAACAGTAGCAAAATGACAGCGATGAAGTAGCCACGGAAATCGTTTTATGGTTGGGGGTCACCACCACATGAGGAGCTGTCTTAAAGGGCCGCGGCCTTAGGAAGGTTGAGAACCGCTGCGTCAGAGGGTCCCGGGCAGTCTGACGGACGCCCCTATCTCTGGGTGCACTCGTTGGTCAGCATCTCCTTGTCAGGAGAGACCCCACTCTCCGAAGCCACGTGCTCTTGCCGTCTCCCCTCGGAGAGCCGCCTTTGAACTCTCCCCGAGCAGCTTTCCATTTGTTTTGTTCTTCAGACGATGGCCATGTGCCTGCCTCTGACCCAAAGTCTGCATTCTCAGTATTGGCACTTTCAGTATGAGTACCGCCACTGTCCCTGCTGTCCCGAAGCTTCAGAGATGTCAGAGAAGAGGGTAGTTTGTGAGGATGATTGGGCTGAGGAACTGGTACCAGCCAGGAGCGCTGTAGCAGGTCTGCTTGCCAAGTTTCACTCTAACACCCAGTGAGAGCTGGTGGTGGTGGTGGTGGGGTGATGGAGAGGAATGGGAGGGTTAGCGTTTGAGAAATGCAACCTGAATGGCCAGCTATAGCTTCATTTGAAAAACGTATGAGTCTACATGCACCCTACATGGAAGCTACATAGGACACACACAGCACATTGAAATCGCCACCCGCCCCACCACCACCACCCGCAAGACCCCTCCCTGCCTCCCCTGCCCTGTAATTCAGACCACAGTGAGCGGCCCAGCGGTGTTTCGTGTTTATTCCGGCCGGTAACCCAATCGCAGTCAGACGGAAGCTTCGTAAACAAGAGGACATTCAACTCTTGCCCAAATCCGCTCTCTTGTGAAGAGGCCCCAATGGGTTTTTCAGCGCAGACATGTTGTCGAGACACTTAATTTGCGTGTCGGACCCCAAATGGCGCAGGGGTTTCGACGGCGGTTGATCCGTTCCCGTGCGGGGGGCATCCCGACATAACAGTTTATCCTCTGAGCCCTCTGTCCGAGCCTGCTCTGCGAGGCTTGGGTTGAGTTATTAGTTGACGTGATCACGGATGTGATCGCTGAAGGGCGAAAGTCCAGATGCAGTGGTCCCTCGAGATACGAGTTTAATTCGTTCCGTAACCCTGAGGCGTGGGAAACTATGAGACGCTCGAGTCTCGGTAAACTGGTGGGTCGTGTGCAGCCGGCCGATCCACGCGATGACTCCTATCTCAACTGTTGCTCGTATTTCAAAGCAAAAATCGCTCGCTCGACGGCTCGTATCTCAAAAATCTTGTATGTTAGGGCACTCGTATCTCAAAGTATCACTGTATTTAACAGCCAGGAGGATTGTGTTTGCTTAAGGAAGTCCATTGGGCCGAAACTGGTGTGGCTCAGTGGATAGAGCATCAGCCTGCGGACTGAAAGGTCCCAGGTTGGATTCCAGTCAAAGGCATGTACCTTGGTTGCGGGCACATCCCCGGTAGGGGGTGTGCAAGAGGCAGCTGATCAATGTCTCTCTCTCATCAATGTTTCTAGCTCTCTATCTCTCTCCCTTCCTCTCTGTAAAAAATCAATAAAATATATTAAAAAAAAAAAGTCCATTGGTGTGGAGGAAGGAAGGATTATCTATGTTCATTTCTTACCTCTTGCATTTTAATTCTGGTGATGTGTGTAATCGGCGGTGCATTCATAAAGGATGTTACTAGGTAAGTGTGCATACATTGTGGCAGTTAAAATGTCCTGGCTACGACGCATGACCACAAGAAAGTTGGGAACCGGAATACTTTATATAAAAGCGAGCCTCCAGATTTTGTCACGTACATGCATGCCAGTATGTAGTAAAAAACAGATATCGATTCTCGCAGAGTTTGGGACTGACATTTGGCTACGTGGAAAGATGGAGACTCCTAGTGTTTCCTGACAGCTCCAGAGGAATCAGTATGCTGGAGTGTGGAAAAATGAGTTAAAACGGGGTTTCCTGACCAGGAAGGTGTGCTAAACGCCAGGATCTAGAAGGGAGACTTGGAGCTCTCCCTCAGTCTCTGCTCTATTCCTCCTTCTTAGTGGGACCCATGTTTCCCCAGTCGTTCATCTGAGGTGTCCCTTCCTCCCGGTGCCGCTTGTAATGGAGTTACAGCTACTGGGGCACCATCAGATATGAGTGGGGTTATCGGCACATTCACGATTCTGATCATCTCGTGTGCAGCTTCTGAAATGTGTCCTTACAAAGAAGGGGCCCGCCATCCCCCTCCTTTCTGCTGGCAGGAGGAGGGAGGTGATGGCTGGAGGTCCAGCATCCATCCCGGACTACAGGAAGAAGCTGCTCCCTGAGGAGAGTGGAGCCATCAGACAGAGGGGCCAGGGAGTCACTCCCCCCTCTGGGCCGCTGACCTCCAGACGGCCACAAGAGCCAGGAATTACCTTTCATCTTGTGCAAAGCACGGTTTTGTGGGTTTTCAGTAGTTCACCAGTGACTCTCATCTCTCTAAGGCAGCGGTTCTCAACCTGTGGGTCGAGACCCCTTTGGGGGTCAAATGACCCTTTCACAGGGGTCGCCTAAGACCATCGGAAAACACCTATTTCCCATGGTCTTAGGAACCAACACACCGCTCCTCGGTGTAGCAAAGTGTAGGCATGTAGTTTACTGTTGTTATATGAAGACTGTTGCCCATGCTACACCATGATTCAAGACAAAATTTCATTTATTTGTCATTAGAAATAAATATTTCACAATATATAATTACATATTGTTTTCGTGATTCATCCCTATGCTTTACTTATGTTCAATTTGTAACAACGAAAATACATCCTGCCTATCAGATATTTACATTACAGTTCATAACAGTAGCAAAATGGCAGTGATGAAGTAGCCACAGAAATAATTTCATGGTTGGGGGTCACCACCACATGAGGAGCTGTCTTAAAGGGTCGCGGCATTAGAAAGGTTGAGAGCCACTGCTCTAAGGCGATCATTGCTTTAGTTTGTGAAATGCTTCCTTGCAGTACAACATATTGAAGGTCAAAATACAAAACACCATGTAGAGTATGGAGTTAGTCATATGTACTTATTCATCCACCTTTGTTGACTACGAAGGAGTGTATACAGAGGGAAAGATTCCATTTCTTATGGTTAAACTAGGAGATAGGAATACAAACAGTAAAAAGTAAGAGGGGTGCCATAAAGCACTTGGGGAAAGAAACATTCTTAGGAGGAGAGAACATTTGATCTTGGCCCGGAGGAAGGAGCAGCGGCAGGGACCGGGCGGGGCAGGGAGCCGAAAACATGCTCTGATGTTGAGAAAGCAGGGTAATTACATGGGAGACAGAATTGTCTTCAACTTGTCCCGGAATGCAGTGTTTTATGTGTGGGACAGTTCGCGACCAACTTTCTTCTGGAAAGAAATTAGCATTCCTGATAAATGCTTAAGCAATTTTCTTATAAACTCTAATGCAATTAAGAGCTTTTCTGAGAAATCGGTTTCCTCAACCCCTCAGCTAATACTCTTTTAACAAGACAAGAATGTTTTCCTAAATTCTGCATAAAATTTTTATCTAAACATTCCCTCCTTCTCTAACACAACCCCCGACCAACAGTGAGTCGTTAGCCTCGGAGGACTTCTCTCCCTGGCAGCGAACGGGAAATAAAAACTTGGGCAGGAGATCTTCTCGCGTAATTCTATTTGGACGGAAGGAGAGCACGGTAATTGATAAACCAGGCTGACGCGTATGGGAAAGCAGTTATTACTGGGCTCGCGAATCCATTGCTTCATTGGGGAGTGGGGAGCCCCTTAACCAGGCCAGAGACACAGGAGATGCTCAGACACGTGGTTGCTGAGCTGCCCTGAGCCGTGGGATGTCCGAGGGTCGCACTGGGGAGCCGTGTGTCTGGTAACAAGAATGCCGGGCCTCGGGCACACGCCGAGCTGCGTCTCTGCCATTCGGTGAGCTGTGACATGAAGATCACCAGTGACCCCCTGGCACGGCCTGGTGGTTTGTACAGCACCAACGCCAACCTGCATTCTTCTTGACCTGCCCAGTCTGATTCACACGATTCTCTCTCCCCTCCTTTTGTGAAAACTCTTCTGTTTGGGGCTGTCTTGACATAGCACTGTATTGCTTCTCCTTTTCCACTCTACAGTGGTACCTCGAGATGCGAGTTTAATTCGTTCCGTAACCTTGAGGCATGGGAAACTATGAGACGCTCGAGTAGCGGTAAACTGGTGGGTCGTGTGCAGCCGGCCGATCCGCGCGATGACTCCTATCTCAAATGCTGCTCGTATTTCAAAGCAAAAATCGCTCGCTCGACGGCTCGTATCTCAAAAATCTCGTATGCTAGGGCACTCGTATCTCGAGGTACCACTGTACTTCTTTACCTCTCTGACTATCAGTCTTTTGTCTCAAGCATCCATCCCGAACTACGAAGAAGAAGCAGCGCACTGAGGTGACTCTTTTGTTCCCAAGGTGCCATGTTGGAAACAGTGGGATAGATGGGGGCTGGCTGAGATCTGTTGGACGCATAGAGGTGGGCCCAATCACCTCTCAGCAGCTTATTCCAGACGAGGAGTGTTTAGGGCAAAGCCACGTCAGCCTTTCAAGGAAAAGAGTGTATCAGCTTTCCTGTGACCTGGGAGATGAAAAGGTCTAGATGAGGCCCTTATTCTCAGAGTTTGGGTTTTGCTACAGGAGTTGTGTTCTTTGACCAGAGGAGTTCTCCGTCTCCTTTAAGACGTCTAAGGTGCTTGAGTCCGTGGATGGACAGAGGTGAGCCCTGGCCTAAAGGCAGGAACGCCAATCAGCAAGGTGATGAGGCCAAGATCGCCCCCCTGGGTGGTAACCAGCTGGTAAAGGACACAGACCAGGCTGCTCCTCTAAAAGGAGATGGCAGGTGATTTGAGGGGAGTTCATGACCTCAGAGGGCTCTGAGGGAACCTTCACTTTTTAAATGGACCTGGCACTGCTTTGTTGTCTGTGGAATTTGGGGGAGCTGTTATGCACTGTTGGACTTCAGGGTCTTTTTTTTTATGACCTGATTCTTCCAGCATGTGTCAATTGGTGGGGAGGGACAGACCACCTATCCATTTCTGGTTCTTTATTGGGAACATGAAGCATGTTTCATGTTTTCCTGATTACCACTTGCCCCCACTCCCCGTCCTGTAAAAAAAAATAAAACATAAATAAATAAATAAATAAATAAATAAATAAATTGGTGGGGTGGGAAGTGGATTTCTTTCAAACTCTCTTCAGCTTGATTGTATTTAGGGTCCCTGCCTACCCATGGTTCCCTCTGCCTCAAATGCCCTTCCCTCTGCTTGTACCCACACTCTGCTTTCTCATCATAAGCATCTACTAGCTGGGAAGGTCTCCAAGAACCTTCCCTCCTGCTGGCAGGGTTGGCCACCACCTCTTCTGTGATATCCCTGGTGATCCTCATGCTCTACAACATCACTTGCCGTGCTGTGTGGTCGTTGTTCATTTTCCCGCCTCTTTCGGTAGACTGGGAACTCCTCGATGGCTGTTCCCCGGTTGTTTTTGCCCCTCTATGGACCAGATACAGATATTAGATCTTTCCCATCTTCCTCATCCCACTTCCTGGGCATCTAAGTAAGTGTTTGCTCTCTTAATGGAATTGAGTAGTTCACTTTTGCTGAGAGACAAAGAGGCTTGTCCAATGGATTGCTCTAGTTTGCCTGGTAGGAGCCAGCTGGGACCAGTTACTGTCTGTCTCCTCAGCAGGAGAGTGCGTGGTCAGCCTTAACAGGTTACAAGGTCTCCAAGGGATAGTGATGCCGGGCAGTTGGTATACCCAGGGCTGGTATGTACTGCCCCCGAGCAACTGCCATATTTTTTGGCGTATAAGACAACTTTTTAACGCAGAAAAGTCTTCTCAAAAGACTTATATACTGGGTTGTCTTAGAGTGTGAGTATATTCCAAACTCTATATTTTAACTGGAAAAGTTGGGGGTCATCTTATACACCAGAAAATATGGTAGTAACAAAACTTACATTGTTTTGCTCCCCTTAAGACAAGGCTGCTTTCCTGGGAGCCCTGTAAGAGGAAAAGAAGGGCTGGGACCCTCTCCTGCAGTACATCTGTGGTGCATCTGACCATGTCCTGAGCAAACATTCCTCTTCCCGAGATGCTGGGAGAAGGGGCTACATACATGTCTACTGACTCTGCCTGTGCATCGCAGTCTGTTCTGGGTATGCTTACGCCATGTTCGACTGAACCCTTTGCCTGACACTAGGCCATTGCGTGGAGATAAAGTGATCAAGAGAAAAGAAAGAAATAAAAAAATGTGTGAGCTGTTGGAAACAAGTGGTTTTGGGGGAAAAGCTAATTTTCAAAGCTCTCCATCAGCCCATGATCAGAAGGCAAAAAGCCGGAGGCAGATCCTGCCAGTTTATCTGACCCTGTTTCCTGTAGCTTCCCTGTTGTTTTGATGAGAGCTCTCCTGATTTCTGCTGTTGGCCCCAGTCCAAACGGATCCTTGAGGCCTCTGATGCTCCTGGAGACTTGGGAAATGATCATGTCGCCACCTGAGAGCACATAGACCAGCGAGGGACAATAGGATAGTGAACCTGGTATAAAGCTGAAATGAATGAATTAAAAACACATTTCATTGTTGACACCTGCTAGATCTGTTGCCCCTCTATGTAGAGCAGTGGTTCTCAACCTTCCTAAGGCCGCGACCCTTTAAGACAGCTCCTCATGGGGTGGTGACCCCCAACCATAAAATTATTTCTGTTGCTACTTCATCGCTGTAATTTTTCTACTGTTAAGAACTGTAATGTAAATATGTGATAGGCAGGATGTATTTTCATTGTTACAAATTGAACATAATTAAAGCATAGGGATGAATCACAAAAACAATATGCAATGATATATTGTGAAATATTTATTTCTAAAGACAAATAAATGAAATTTTGTCTTGAATCGTGGTGTAGCATGGGTAACAGTCTTCCTAGGACAACAGTAAACTACATTGCTACACTTTGCTACACCTAAGGAGCGGTGTGTTGGTTCCTAAGACCATGGAAATAGGTGTTTTCTGCTGGTCTTAGGCGACCCCTGTGAAAGGGCCGTTCGACCCCCAAAAGGGGTCGCGACCCACAGGTTGAGAACCACTAATGTAGAGAGACTTTGACTACAGTAGTAACCCATGCTCCAGAGTAAAATATTAGGAGAGTTTCTGCCTCTGAGTCAGAAACAGAAAGGGCTGTCTATGGCCAGTGGTCAGCAAGCCGCAGCTCGAGAGCCACATGTGGCTCTCTGGCCTCTTGAGTGTGGCTCTTCCACAAAATACCACATTCGGGTGGTACCGTGCGATTGAAGGAGTACACTAATTAAGTTAATAACAATGTACCTACCTATATAGTCCAAGTTTAAAAAGTTTGGCTCTCTCAAAAGAAATTTCAATTATTGTACTGTTGATATTTGGCTCTGTGGACTAAGGAGTTTGCCAACCACTGGTCTATGGCAAATACCCACACTTTCTGCAAGTGATTCAACAGATTGAAGGTTTGCTTGTTCGCTCAAGTAGGAAACCGGTAGGAAGTACTGTACTTTCCCAGTATATAAATTCCTGTTAAGATTATGATGTCAGGTGGGTACATTAAATTTTGTCTAATCCCCATTTGACATTTCAGTTTTGAGTTGTAGTACTTGGCCAGGAAAATGGCTGTAACCACCACCTCAAAACAAGGCAAAAAACGCTTTCAACGCAAGAGCTATTTTGGTATCGGTTTATAACATGCCTTCCTAGTCACAAAGACTCTCCAAAATAATATTTTATTACATAAATCTCTACACCCAACCTAAAACACTGCTCTCTCTACCCAAATAACACAGATATGTAGAAAAGTAACCCGCCATCGTGTGAAAGGGTGTCGGGACAGAGGTTAAGACAGTCAGTTCCCGGGTCCCCTAATTCTGTTCTTTTGTCATAAACCGCCTATCACTCCCCTGGCATTGTGGGTTAATGAACAAAAGGTTCAGCAGAATCGTTGGACATCAAATGGCCTCCATGAAACAATGTCTTGATGAGTTAAGTAAAAAGGAATCAGAAACACATGGACCCAACTTCCCTTGAAATATAAGAGGGCGTACAAATCAAGGCAAAGAGCACTTAACAAACACTGGGCTTGGGTTTCCTGAACCTGAAATGTTATAATAATTAGCAAGGACTTATTGAAGCTGAAAAGTGATCAGTTCCAGGGTTCCTAACTCAAAACTGAAACGAAGAAGGCGGAAAGGTCTTAGAGAAGGGAGTGGCTGTGGAGGAAGAGGCCTTTGAAATTAGCTTCCCCCCCAAAAAAACCCACCCATTTCCCCAAAGCGCACAGATTTTGTTTTTATTTATTTATTTTTATCCTCTTTTGCTTTGATTTCCAGGTTTCTGCTGACGACCTATCTAATGTTCTCTGAACTGGTTCGGCACAAATCTTTTTAGTCTTGTCTCAAAGGCAGGAAACGATGAGATTTGGTAAGACAATGCTCTGTTCCATTCTCAGATTGGAGATACATTCGTATATTGGCCATTCAGGAAGTTGATGAAGTAATCAGGGTTGAGGTATTTCCTAGTGAGCTGGACTTCTCAGCATTCCCCAAACCCAGGAAATAAATTCCTTCACAAAGCCATTGTAAAAAGTTGTAAGAAAAAAATTATTATGTACCAGAGTAGAGATTTTTTAAGTCGATTGTAAGCCTGGAAATAAGACCCCAAACTATTGCATTATTCGAAACCGAGAGACAGCATCTTCCTGGCTTGATCCTACACTGTATCTGGAATCTGAGAATTCCTTCTCTGCCCAGATCTCCTCTCTTCCTCAGAGGCCTCTGGTTCTCAGCCTGCTCCCTCTCTTCTTCCATGGCTGCTTCCCCGTCCTTGTGATTGTTCTCCCACATTCTAGTCTGGCTAGTATGAAGCAGTCTCCCCCAACTCCTCTGGAACACACGTTGCTTTAAAAGATGGTTGTAGAGTCAAAACCATTTTGGCTCAGTGGATAGAGCGTCGTCGGTCTGATGGCTGAAAGGTCAGGTCCCAGGTTCGATTCCGGTTCAAGGGCATGTACCTTGGTTGTGGGCACATCCCCAGTTGGGACCGTGCAGGAGGCAGCTGATCAATGTTTCTAACTATCCCTCTCCCTTCCTCTCTGTAAAAAAAAAAAAAAATCAATAAAATATAGTGGTACCTCGAGATACGGGTGCCCTAACATACGAGATTTTTGAGATACGAGCTGTCGAGCGAGCGATTTTTGCTTTGAAATACGAGCAACATTTGAGATAGGAGTCATCGCGAGGATCGGCCGGCTGCACATGACCCACCAGTTTACCGAGACTCGAGCGTCTCACAGTTTCCCACGCCTCAAGGTTACGGAACGAATTAAACTCGTATCTCGAGGTACCACTGTATATATATTTTTATAAAGATGATGGTAGAGATTTGTGTTGGTAATTGTCATAAGGAACCGACCGAGGCAACCAAATTAGCGACCAATGGGAAGTCTGCATTGACAGGGTTACCCCCTGTTCTCAGAAACAGTGGACGCTTGTGTTTTGCGTTGGGCTGTCCAGTGGTTTGGCAGTGGCTGTCCAGTCTTTGAATACTGTTGCTTTTGACGGCTGGAGGTCAAGGTGGGAGAAGGCAGGGCTACTACAATCTATATGCCCATGACATGGGTGGGCACTTGTTAGAGAAACATCTACTGAGTCCTCGTTTGTGTTTGGAGTAGATAGTAGTTGGGTTTGGAATCACGGTTCAGTAAATTCATGACAGGTTTTTGGTTGCTGAGACTCAGACAGAGCTCTTTATCAGTCTTAAATCATCTTTTCTGTGTGTGTGTGTTTTTTTTCTGTTTGTCATAAGACCTAGTCGTCAGCCTGCTCTCCTATGTCAGTATAAAAAAATTAAAGTGCCGTCACAGTTATCTTATTGCTGTCTTATTATGTGCAACTACTGTGCTAAGTGCTTTACCTGTATTGTTTCACTCATCCTTAGGAAGTAGGTGAACGTTGTTGTTCCCATTTTATAGACGAGGAAACCGGGACACCGAGGTTAAGAAACATTTCCAAGGTGAAAGGAGGTGATTGAGGTGTTCTGTGCTACATGATTCTGGTTTCTCCCTCCAAGAAAGGTCTCCCAGTTCTCTCCCAAAAGCCACAGATTATATGTCCCTCCCATCACATTTTTTAAAAACTGGGGTTTTGCTGCTGCAAAACAAACAGGAAGTAACATAAACACGGGTGCGTTATAGAATTTTATGAAGTTCTTTTGATAGTGATTTGTGGTCTACCGTTTGGGATGGCCCCCTGACAGGACAAATGGAAGCCGCCAAGGTCTTCTGTTCCTTATTTCCCTGGGGATAGTTATGGTTTGCTTGCCTGTGCCTTTTATCTGCCGGAAAACACTAGTAATGGAGGCAGAACCAAAAGTGTACTTTGATCTCATCCCTTGGGCTGAGGGCTTCACTGAGACCCTCCAGACTTCGTAGTAGGCCCATCACCAGGTTCCTGTGCATCCCAGCATGCTCTCCTTTGGGAGAAGAAGAAGGAAGAGGAGGAGAAGAGGAAGAAATATCCTTATCAGCCCAGCCAGTGTGGCTCAGTGGTTGAGCGTTGACTTATGAACCAGGAGGTCCACGGTTCAATTCCCCGTCAGAGCACATGCCTAGATTTCAGATTCGATCCCCAGTGTGGGGCATGCAAGAGGCAGCCAATCAGTGATTCTCTCTCATCCTTGATGTTTCTATCTCTGTCTTCCTCTCTGAAATCAATAAAAAATGCATATCTATTTTATTTAAAATATATTTTATTGATTTTTTACAGAGAGGAAAGGAGATAGAAAGTCAGAAACATCGATGAGAGAGAGACATCAATCAGCCGCCTCCTGCACACCCCACAGTGGAGATGTGCCCGCAAGCAAGGTACATGCCCCCAACTGGAATCAAACCTGGGACCTTTTAGTCCGCAAGCTGTCGCTCTATCCACTGAGCTAAACCGGTCTCGACTGCATATCTATTTTAAAAAAATCCTTATCAGTTAAAGCATAATCAGCTGGTTTTGCTGTAAGGGTTGCTAAGTACCTGGACTTAATTTTTCTTTTAAATGTATCTATTGTTTACCCGGGAGAGGATAGAGAAGGAGAGATTCAATGCGGATCACATGTTGAATTGAACCAGTGACATTTTCAGGGGCAACTCCAGATGTTGGGCTTTCAATTCCCTGACGATCCGTTGTCCAGCTGTTGGTCTGTTGGAAGCAAGCTGGCACATTTCATGCAGAAATGAATGCTGTTTTCTCATGGTCTAGTAGTAGATCAACACTTTTATAGGTTACATATAAAATCCCAATTAAAATCAGAAAAACCAAAGAAGTCACTCTAATGGAAGTCACATGCCTTGGCTCTGCCACTAATTAATTCTGTGGTTTCGGAAGATTCTTTAGTTTCCCTAGGACTCAGTTTCCTCACTTTTAATGGGAGAAAAAAAACCCTTGTCATTTGTAAGGTAACTTTTGCTTCTAACATTCTTTAATTTATAGGAACCACATACATGAAAGAAGGCTCTAGAAACTAGAAAATACAGTACTACATGGGGATGTGTACTTTTCTGCAATTTTGAATTTTATCAGCCTTTCTTTGGTTCTGATTTTAAAACAGAATTGACCATTTTCATTAGCTTTTTGTGTAGTATGAACGTATACTTAATTTTGGGGGTGGGGGCAAACATTTGTACTGAGAGAAGAAAGAAGCGCTCTTCAGTTTTCTGGGACATTAAATGGCTCATTCAAAGCAACATTTTGATAAATCGTGTAAATGAGAGAGGAACATATGGATTAAGTTTTCCTTGAAATACATACGTACTTAAAAATTAAGAAGAAAAAATGCTTGGCAAAGCCCATTTGGTGTTCTGCCAAGTGGGAAACATTTTAAAAATAGTCAAAAAATGCAATTTTAATCCCCAAATGCCGCCATAATCACACATCCTTATTGATTATATGTTTAAGAATTTGTTAGTTATTCTCCTTGTATTTATTCGCACAGTTTGCTCATGCCCTGGGGGCTTGTTCAGTTTTGCTACCATCTTTTTGCAATTTTAATTGTACTTTATTATTTTTTAATTTACATTTTGTTTCATTTTTTTCCCATAATCATTTATCCCCTTTATGCCCTCTTCCACCTCCACCCATGCCATTTAAAAAAAAGAAAAAAAGAAATGCATTAGCTGGTTTGGCTCAGTGGATAGAACATCAGCCCGTGGACTGAAGAGTCCTGGGTTTGATTCCAATCAAGGGCACGTACCTCAGTTGCAAGCTCAAGCCCCAGCCCTGGTTAGGGGCTTGTATGGAAAGCAACCAATCAATGTGTGCCTCTCTCTGCTCTCCCCCACCCCCTCTAGAAATCAAAGGAAAAATATCCTTGGGTGAGGATTAAAAACAAAACAGAACTAGACAGGATGGTCCATCGGTCACTGAAGAGCACATCACGGTGTCTCCTTCTCCCTGTGAGAATCCTCCTGCGTGGACCTTGGTGGGGGCCTCGGTTTGATCTCTCCTAGTGTAACAACCGGCAGTCATTCTTACAGCTGTAAGCAAATGTCTAGGGGGGCTTTGTGGTGGAGAAATAGAGGGGATCTGGTCTTTGAAGATGTGGAATATGGTGAACAACTTTTCGGTAAGTCATGCCACTGGGATGGAAGAGCTTTGAGAGAAGACAAGCCCTGAGTTTCATGATTCTATAGCAGTGGTTCTCAACCTTTCTAAGGCCAAGACCCTTTAAGACAGCTCCTCATGGGGTGGTGACCCCCAACCATAAAATTATTTCCGTGGCTACTTCATCACTGTCATTTTGCTACTGTTATGAACTGTAATGTAAATATCTGATAGACAGGATGTATTTTCATCGTTACAAATGGAACATCATTAAAGCATAGGGATTAATCACAAAAACAATATGTCATTATATATGGTGAAATACTGATTGCTAATTACAAATAAATGAAATGTTGTCTTGAATCGTGGTGTAGCATGGGTAACAGTCTTCCTATGACAACAGTAAACTACATTGTTACACTTTGCTACACCGAGGAGCGGTGTGTTGGTTCCTAAGATCATGGGAAATAGGTGTTTTCCACTGGTCTTTGGCGACCCCTATGAAAGGATTGTTCAACACCCAAAGGGGTCGAGACCCACAGGTTGAGAACCGCTGTTCTATAGGGTTCAGAACCAGATAATCAAAGGCTGAGGGATAACATTCTTCTGGATAAATAGAAGCACTTGATGTCTCAATGGATCTCCTTGTCCAACTTGAAGAACAGAAAAAATGATTTTCGCAAAAATCTTAAAAATCACAGATTTCTGACCAAATTGGCAGTACTTTCTAACACAAAGGGTTGAGTTGATCTGAGTGTAACTCAGTACAATTTGTAACTGCAGGTATCTGCCATACACAGCATGGAAGCCATATCTCTGGCATAGGACCTGTTGAAACCTGAGATTCGGCGTGACATTTTTCTTCCTTCTTCCTGCTTTGTGTAATCTAACCCATTTAGCAAGAATGCTGTTTTGTCATGAAAATACAAGGAAGCAAGAACTTCTTCTTGGTGTTAAAAATCTCCAACCCTCGGGGATGATACCTTCAGAGGCAGCATTCTACTCGTGATGCAGCCGAGAGAATGATAAGATTTATTGTCACAAGATGGTAACAATATCTTATTCTTTGAGGCTAATCTTGACAACGTAAGAGTTGGTCTTTACTGTTGACTTGTCCTTTTGCTGTAGTTTTGAAGTGGTTTTTTTTAATAGTCATTTTCCCGTAAATTGTTTTTTATTTGAAGAGAGAGCTTCTTCGCCGGGCTCATGTTTGCCCCCACAAAACTGCAGACAGAATTTGCACAATTTCGCGAACTCTAAAGTGAAAAAGGTGGCAGGCAGTTTTGTGTGACCACTCAGTGCCAGAGGCGGAAGTGAAGACCTAGCTGGCTCCCTCAGAACCTCCCAGGAACTGGGTTTTTATGTGTAAAGGGCCCTTCAACATAACAGAGTATATTTAAAGCAAAAAGATAGTCCCTTGGAAGTGCTTTATTCCATTTAATTTGACTCGTACTTTATTAGTAAGTCATTTTATAGGATTAGTTTTGCTCTCTCGTAACCCAAACATTTTAAATATACATAAGTCTCTTATTTATTTATTTATTTATTTATTTATTTATTTATTTATTCATTATTTTTTGTTAATCCTCACTGGAGCAGCAGTTCTCAACCTTTTTTCATGCTGTGACCTTTTAATACAGCTCCTCATATTGGGGTGACCCCCAATCTTAAAATTATTTTTGTTGCTACTTCATCACTGTCATTTTGCTACTGTTATGAATCCTAATGTAAATATCTGTGTTTTCTGATGGTCTTAGGCTCTACAGCAGCGGTTCTCAACTTGTGGGTCACAACCCACAGGTTGAAAACTGCTAGCAAGGTCGCCTAAGACCTTCAGAAAACAGATATTTACATGATGATTCATTAACAGCAGCAAAATGACAGTGATGAAGTAGCAACAAAAATAATTTTATGATTGGGGGTCACCACAACATGAGGAACTGTATTAAAAGGTCACAGCATGAAAAAAGGTTGAGAACCACTGCACTGGAGGATATTTATCCATTGATTTTTAGGGAGAGTGGAAGGGGGAGGGAGAGACAGAGAGGAACATCGATGTGAGAGAGGCGCTGTGGGTGGTTCTGGGACTGAAAGCATCAGCATAGCAGGTGGAGGGGGAGGAAGACCATGGTACACATGTGGGGGACCAGCACCCATCCTGGACCTGCTGGCTCAGAACCTCTGGGGGGGGGGGGATCGCATTGGAACAAGCCGCCCGGTTGATGCTCCAGTGGGAACCTCTGCCTTAGAGCCGGAATTGAGCTCCGGTTCTTCAGAAATGACTCTCTCAGCCACGTCGGCTTATACCTAGGCAGCGGTTCTCAACCTCTGGGTCTCGACCCCTTTGGGGGTCGAACGACCCTTTCACAGGGGTCGCCTAAGACTATTGGAAAACACCTATTTCCCATGGTCTTAGGAACCAACGCACCGCTCCTCGGTGTAGCAAAGTGTAGCCATGTAGTTTACTGTTGTCCTATGAAGACTGTTGCCCATGCTATACCATGATTCGAGACAACATTTCATTTATTTGTCATTAGAAATAAATATTTCACAATATATCATTACATATTGTTTTTGTGATGAATCCCTATGCTTTAATGATGTTCCATTTGTAACAACGAAAATACATCCTGCCTATCAGATATTTACATTACAGTTCATAACAGTAGCAAAATGACAGTGATGAAGTAGCCACGGAAATAATTTTGTGGTTGGGGGTCACCACCCCATGAGGAGCTGTCTTAAAGGGTCGCGGCCTTAGGAAGGTTGAGAACCACTGCACCTAGGCCTCTGCCTCACACATCTGGGACCTGTTTTCTATGTCTCATATGAACACCCGGCCACGTGTCGGTTAGTTGATCAGTAGCCGTGTCACTGGGTTGCTTTTGGCAAGTCTTTCTTCCTTACAAGGCCAGATCTCTTCGTGAACGAGGACTGACCAAATGTATGGCCAGCGGACGTGACAGCCCAGTCCTGCCTGGGGTGTGGGTGGAGGTCCGAGGGGGAATGTGATGGAAATTCACTCCTTTTCCCTGTGAGAACGTAGACGTGTGTTACTTGCAACCTGTCAGGTGCAAATGAGTCTCCTGGGGATCTTGTTGAGAAGCAGGGTCTGACTCAGTGGGTCCGGGAAAGGCCAGGGACTCTGCATTCCTAACACATTCCTCCCCAGACCTTGAGCAGCAGGTGCTGAAGAAGTGCTTCTCGGTGACTCGGACCCGATCCTAGAGCCAGAGCCTCCAGAACAGCTGGTGGGGCTAGAGGTTAAGTCTTCCTAAACATGGCAAAAGGAACTTCCTGAAGGACCCCAAAGGATCGGCACCCCGGTCAGCTGGTTTCATTGGCAGGGAAGAGTCATCTTAAAGCAGGCACGTTCTTGTGTTTTTTTTTTACGGACATGAAAGGAGCTGTGTTCTTTGTCTGTATCTCCTGGTATCTTTACGTCAACCACGGTGCCCTTAGGATAATAATCAAGATCTATATCCTGCATTTCTTTGCTCAACTCCAGCCCCGTGGTAAACATCTGATTAATGTTTAATGAAGTGGGAGGATACATGAATGAGTGAGTGAATTATGCCTCCAGATAAACCCAGCTCATGGCTTCTCTGACCAAGGCACCGGAGAAGATGTAGTTATTGCACTTACTCCTCCTCCACCTCTCAGATCCAGCCAACGAAGGCAGACATGCAGCCCCCCAAAACATTGGGGCTTCCCCCCAGAGATTTAACTCGGGAACTCACCCATAATTTGCAAGACCCTCATGACATTCCCAGGGGTACAACTTCCTGTTCACAGAAATGTGAGACTATCATTGTAATACTGACAGATTTTACGACTAAACCATCTATCCAATTTTTTTTTTAAAAGAATGGGATAACTGGTTTCTTCTCTCTCTCTCTCTGTCTCTCTCTCTCTGTCTCTCTCTTTTTAGTATCTCCTTGGCAAAGTTAAACACGCTAACATTCAGAAAGCCTTTTTTTTTTCTTTTTCATCTATATCTTTTTTGTGCAAAGAAAATCTGATCTGTACATTAGCACTTGATTCATTTGAAACTCTTTAGGACAACCTGAAATCTTGTTTGGTTAAAATAAATATTCCTTACTAAAAACTATTTTTTTTTTTCCCGAGACCGGTTTAGCTCAGTGGATAGAGCGTCGCTTGCGGACTGAAAGGTCCCAGGTTCGATTCCGGTCAGGGGCATGTACCTTGCTTGCGGGCACATCTCCACTGTGGGGCGTGCAGGAGGCGGCTGATCGATGTCTCTCTCTCATCGATGTTTCTGACTTTCTATCTCTCTCCCTTCCTCTCTGTAAAAAATCAATAAAATAAATAAAAAATAAAAAAATAAAAACTATTCCCCCCCCCTTTGCTTTCCCATGTAGAGAATTCTAGAAAAACAATGACTAGGGAGGAAGGGGGACTGTACTGTTAGAGATAACTAATGAGAGAATAATAAGCAATTTAGGGTTTATAACGAACGAACTAGGCTGTCTGGTCGGATGTTGCTGGGAAAAAAACATGATCTGGAAAAAACTTTATGGGAAGAAGACAGCTTCCAAGGAGGCTCCAGTTCATAACGGAAAAGTTAAATGTGCGTCTTTCAATAGTTGGCAAAAATACTCCACCACGACACATTACTCTTCCAGGCTTCTCATGACTTATGTCATGTTTCAAGGATGATGGAAGGCATGCTTGCTTGCTCACGGCTCTGCCAGCCGCATGATCCATCCCATTGTGCCCAGGACTTACCACAGCGTCGTCTTGCTGGGACCCACAGTGCCTTAGGGACCGAGCCAAACGCAGGCGCCTGTCCTGAGGCAGCCCTGCCCATAAACCACGCCCTTCCGCCTCCCTGCGAACTGGAGGACTGGTCTCTCCACCTTCCTTAGGTGCTCCACTGCCGGCGTTAAAAACCTTAACATGCAGAAATTCTTTCTATTTTTTTTTCACCTAAAGCTCTCTTTGTGGAATTTAAGTCAGTTTCTGGTTATTTTGGCCTGAGTAGAGACACAGAAAATTTGATCTGCACATTAGCACTTTATGCGTTGCTATATTAGGACAATCTGAACTTTTATTTGGCTCAGACAAATGGTCCTAATTCCGTGTACTTCTCCTCAAATACCCTATTGCCCAAGCCTCGAATCTTCTTTATTACATCCTTATAGGCCTCCGTAACTCTTCCTTGTCGTTCTAAAGTTGTGCTTCCAATTGTTAATTAAGGGCTCCCGAAGAAGGCGATGGTCCATGTTTTTAAGGCTCTCATCTATGATTACCCTTTCACTTAGACAACTCAGAATCAGTATGGATTTTTTTTTTCATTGAAAAGTTATTGTTTGAAATTTAATTTCCAGTTAAAAATGGCAGACTGAGCAGAAATACCCACCTCCCCTTCTCTCCAAACATCCCTTTGAAATGATAGGAGAGTTGTTTTCTAATCCTCACCTGAGGATGTGTTTTTATTGATTTTAGAGAGAGAAGACAGGGGTGGGGAGAGAGAATGAGAGAGAGGGAGAGAGAGAGGTGAGAGAGAAACATTGATTGATTGATTCCCTTATATACCCTGACTGGGGATCGAACCCACCATCTTTGGTGTCTGGGACCACTGAACCACCCAGCCAGAGCTTCAGTTATCTGTCTTTTAATAAAAGCAGAACCATGCTGGAAAGCATCTGTCAGTCAAACATATTAAAGAATTCTTACAATACAGAAAACACATGTGATCAGAATAGACAGAGTGAAACAGAGGAAGCCATAGCCTCGGATACCAGAAGTAAGCATGGAGCATCCTCAGGAGCCCCAGGAGAGCTGCAAGTTCAAAGTCACTAAATACAAAGGGTCGCGTTTAATCCCTTAACTCCGGCTATCAGTGGCTGCCAGCAGGATCTTTGGTCCTTGGGCTAAAGCCAGAATATGGCTTTACAAAGGAGGTACGTGATTTGTGCATAGGGTTTTGTAGTGAGGGTTTGGGGAGCTGAGAAAGGACCACGAGAGAGGCTGAGTATCTCCAGAATATACAACAGACACGGGGAGGCTGTGCTCTGGGTCCTCGGCTGATGGGTCCACGACAAGGAATACCATCATTTTAATGGCAGAGAGAAAAGAGAGAGAGAGCTGGAGGTTCTCAGAATGGATACTCTGGCCTGGGGATGACACATATCCTTCTGCTCACAGCTCATTGGCCAGAATCAGTCACATGACCCTATTTGAGCTCCAGGGCACCAGGAGGTGCAACCTTACCCCTTGCTGGGAAGGGAAAAGCACTCCTAATACTTGGTAGACTCATCACTGCTTTGTTACTGACAGAGGAAGAGGATCAGATACACAACAGACTTTTCCTCATCAACACTGTGTGTTGGATGACAATGAAGCGATACCTTCAGGATTATTAAAAGGCAACAACAGCAAACCCTAAATGATTGCCCAGCACTCTATTCCCCCAACTGAACTATTAATGAAATGGGAAGACGTGCAGGAATTCAGGAAGTATATTACCCGTGAACTCTTTCTGGGAAATTTCTTATATGCTTGAAATAACACAAATGCCTAAACTATAGTGTTATTAGGCAAAATACTGCAGCAAGTGTCTGAGATATGAGAGAATTTGTAGGTAGGACTCAGATATTTGACAACTCCCTGTCTCCTGTGGGATTGTTTTGGATAAAAATAAAACAAGCAAAAGCCCTCTTTAATTCAAGGTCATATGATATTAAAAAAATACCTTCCAGTAATTTAAAATATTAATGCAACAATAGAAATAAATGGCAATCAAGAAACAGAGGAAAACAAGAATGGGAGCTACAAAATTATAAAAGTATAGATAATATGTATATATAATATGTATATACAGTATGTCTGTGTATGTCTATATTAAAATTATATATAATTATATATATGTATATAGCCATTATATGTTATATATTAATTTTTAATTTTCCTAATCACTCCTGTATAAGCACAAAATACTTTATTATGATTGTAGAAAGGAATATAAATGGTGCCAAGACCGGTTTGGCTCAGTGGATAGAGCATCGGCCTATGGACTGAAAGGTCCCAGGTTCGATTTCTGTCGGGGACATGTACCTTGCTTGCGGGCAGAACTCCAGTAGGGGGTGTGCAGGAGGCGGCTGATCGATGTCTCTCTCTCATCGATGTTTCTGACTTTCTATCCCTCTCCCTTCCTCTCTGTAAAAATCAATAAAATATATTTAAAAATAAAAGAATATAAATGGTGAGAAAATAAGGATGTAGAGATGGGGTGAAAAAGCCAAAGGGGTGAGCCCGGGTGGGACCCACAGGGGTGCCTGGGGAGGAGCGGGGGGGGGGGGGGAAGCACATCCCCGGACACAGTTGACCCCTATCACCCCCTGGGCCGAGGGCTGGTCCTGAGAAGAAGTCAGGAGAGCGTGAGGCTGGCAGAGAAGGAAGAGTAAGAAGAACTCATTGCGTGGAGGCCTAGCGACTCAGGACCTGGATCTTCCTCGGCTTCATCTCTCTGGGCCTGGCCGAGGGCCGGTGGCAGGTGGACACAGTGGGTGCGCTACGTGTGGGAAGTGGGGGAAACGATGTGAATTGGCACACATCCCTCACCACGGGGGAATGGAGATGCATGACGCTCTACAGCAGTGGTTCTCAACCTTCCTGATGCCGCTTACCTTTTAATACAGTTCCTCATGTTGTGGTGACCCCCAACCACAAAATTATTTTTGTTGCTACTTCATAACTGTAATTTTGCTACTGTTATGAATCATAATGTAAATATCTGTGTTTTCTGATGGTCTTAGGTGTCCCTGCTAGTGGTTCTTAACCTGGGGGTCACCACAACATGAGGAACTGTAGGCAAGGGTCATGGCATTAGAAAGGTTGAGAACCACTGCTCTACAAGGAAGAAATAGCAAGATGGTCAAGTGTAAGTTTTCTGCGAGGGACACTGCCCGCTGACAGAGCCGTGGTGCGAAGGAGGTGCCGGCACACAGAGAACTGGATGGACATAGAAGTGGGCATAACTCTGCAGGAAGTGGGAGGGCCCAGGCCGGAGGCGGTGGATCCAGGGACCCGAGGGAGCTCCTGGGACTGTCATTCCGTCTGGGCCGAGGACAAACCGGTTTGGTGAGGGCCACTCCGTGCTTGTTTCCACAACAGGAAAACACACTAATTCACCGGGAAACGGCCAGCGGGGCCTGCAAGCCCTTCCCTGCGAGAAGAGGCTGTTGCGTCAGGGCCAGGAGGAGCCAGGTTCCTCTCTGAGCAGAGCTGGAGGCGCAGGGCTGCGCCTGGGACCCGCCTGCTGGCTCCTTGCCCAGCCAAGGCAGCCTTGGGGGGCAGCCTTCAGCACCCCCAAATACAACTCAGTGTGGCCACCGTTCCCCCAGGCAGACTCTGGAAGGAACAGGCAGAGGCTGGTGGGGAGCCCCTCTCCAGGGTGTGGTTCCCCCTCCCTTCCTGCTCCTCATGGAGCAGATGAGAAGCATCAGGAGCATTCTCTGACCCAGGGCTTCTCAGACCTCCATTCCTCTTTTAAAAAACAAACAAACAAACAAACACAAAAACAAAACAAAAAAACAAAAACAAAAACACAGTTTACTCTTTTTTTTAATTTAAAAAAAATATTTTTTATTGATTTTTCACAGAGAGGAAGGGAGAGGGATAGAGAGTTAGAAACATCAATGAGAGAGAGACATCGATCAGCCGCCTCCTGCACGCCCCCTACTGGGGATGTGCCTACAACCAAGGCACATGCCCCTGACCGGAATCCAACCTGAGACCCTTCAGCCCGCAGGCCGACACTCCATCCACTGAGCCAAACCGGTTTTGGCCTCAGTTCCTCTTGACCACGGTCAGATATTTTGTCTGGTGCAAGTAGCAGCTTGATTCCTACTCCTGTGACATTTTTCTACAAATACATCTGTATTTTTTAACCCTAATCCTGGAGCTTCCCCCTAAGTGTTCAGCGTGTAAGCAAGTATTTTTCTAGAAACAACAAAATGGCTTCAGTTTTATGCTGTGTTTTTTTTTTTTTTTTTTTTTTGTGGCCCCAAGTGCATTTTTTTTATTATGATTTCTCTTTGACTACTTAGGTTCTTGGGGAATGATATCACTCAGAACAGACCCTGGGAAACACTGTGTACAAGTTCTCAAAATGTGGTTAAAAGTTGGGGGGGCGGAAAAACCAGACGCTTCCGGTCAATGATAGCTTAGGAAGAAAGTGGTAGGCCCCAAACCTCTCCCCTCCCCGGCCCTGGCTGTATGAGCTCGGGAGAGGTAACTTCATTGAGAAAATGAAAGGCCAGAAGCATGATGGGAATTGGCTCAAGACAACGACGAGGAGAGGGGAAAACAGTTCTTAAAGGCAACATCAGGCCACAAGCCCATCTGTGTGTCCCTCAGAGGAAACTTGGGCAAAGAGGAACGCTAGCTATCTCAGAATTCTTGGGGAAGATTCGATGTCTCTAATTCGTCCCCAGCAAGGGGGATCATGGGAAGTGGAATGTATGGGTCTCCAATCCCACGGATCTCCAGGTGAAGAACTTCCCGAAGAAGGCAGGAGAAATTGGCTCACTACCCTGCAAGGGAATGGGGCCTTCCCAAGGAACGGAGTGGGTTTGTTGTATTCAAACCGGCAACCAGCTGAAACCGGTTTGCTCAATGGATGGAGTGTCGGCCTGCAGACTGAAAGGTCCCAGGTTGGATTCCGGTCAAGGGCATGTACCTTGGTTGCAGGCACATCTCCAATGGGGAGCGTGCAGGAGGCGGCTGATTGATGTCTCTCTCTCATCGATGTTTCTAACTCTCTATCCCTCTCCCTTCCTCTCTGTAAAAAAATCAATAAAAATATATTTTAAAAAAACAAAAAACAAACAAACAAAAAAACCCAGCAACCATGTATGGGCTTGCTTACCAGCTTTAGAGCCTGTGCTTTGTAACCGTGAGTATGAAGAAAAGACTGAGACGTGAGTCCTTCTCTGGATGAGTTGCCACTGAGAGAAGGGACTGTCAGTAAACAAATCCTGGTAGGACAGCTGGGAAGTAACTCAAGGCCCCAAGCACAGATATTCACGGAGTGATCACCCTCTGATACACATTCACCCACTTCATCTCCCCCAAACCCACTTTCCCTGTGGAGCAACGGTTCTCAACCTTTCTAATGCTGCGACCATTTAATACAGTTCCTCGTGTTGTGGTGAATCGTAATGTAAATATCTGTGTTTTCTGATGGTCTTAGGTGACCCTGCTAGTGGTTCTCAGCCTGTGGGTCACTGTGGTAGAGCCTAAGACCACAAGTTGAGAACCACTGCTGTAGAGAAACCAAGGCCCAAAGATTCTTTTGTCAAAGCCACTTGGGGCCAGAAATCAGACCCAGGTTGTCTGGCCCCAGAGCTGGGGACAGGCCTGGGCGTCCTCAGAGCACAGCATGTGGAGAATGAAGAGGAGTTCATCAGGCACAGAAGGGGCCGGGGACCGGGAGCTGAGATGGGACCCCAGTCCAAAACACAGTGCGCACAAAGCACCCGAGAAATACCCACTCAATTAGGAGGCCATGTCCCGTTGAGCAGGCTTAGTAGTTGAGTGTGGACCAGGAGGTCACAGTTGGATCCCAGGTCAGAGCCCATGGTGGGCTTGATCCCCAGCAGGGGGCGTGCAGGAAGCGAGGCAGCCCATCGATGATTCGCTCTCATCATTGATGTCTCTATGTCTCTCTGCCTCTCCCTTCCTCTCTGAAATCAATAAAAAAAAAAAATATATATATATATATATATATACACATATATATTTTATTTATTTTATTTTATTATTTTTAAATGTATTTTATTGATTTTTTACAGAGAAGAAGGGAGAGGGATACAAAGTCAGAAACATCCATGAGAGAGAGAGACATCGATCAGCCGCCTCCTGCACGCCCCCTACTGGAGTTGTGTCCTCAAGCAAGGTACATGCCCCCAACTGGAATCGAACCTGAGACCTTTCAGTTTGAAGGCTGACGCTCTATCCACTGAGCCAAACTGGTCTTGGCAAAAAAAAAAAATATATATATATATATATATATATATACATATATATATATATACACACACACACACACACACACACACACACACACATATATATACATATACATATATATATACACATACATATATATATATATATTTAAAACAAATGCATAAGAGGTGATGATGGAGCGCTCCGAAGTGAGTTAGGCGGCCGAGTCCCTGGTTTTCAGGCACCGAGTTCATTATCCATTTCTGAAGCATCTATGCGCCAGACGCTACATCCAGCAAAACAAGAGTGGAACCAGCCGAGACCGGTTTGGCTCAGTGGATAGAGCGTCGGCTTGCGGACTGAAAGGTCCTAGGTTCGATTCCGGTCGGGGGCAAGTACCTTGCTCGTGGGCACATCTCCAGTGTGGGGTGTACATGAGGCGGCTGATCGATGTTTCTGACTTTCTATCCCTCTCCCTTCCTCTCTGTGAAAAATCAATAAAATATATTAAAAAAAAAAAAAAAGAGTGGAACCAGGAAGAGGACCCCGGGCGGAAGGGTCATTATATCTGACTTGAAAACCCACTGAGTCGGAGTAAGCTGTTTGGGGTGGCATCCTCTCAGGCTTTTAAAGCTAAATGAGGACTGGGAGATCTGTCCAACTGGGGGGTTTGTGCTCTACACCTCAGTAAAGCCCCACAAACAAGCAGCAACAAACCAAGACCCCCTCCTCGGTCCCCCCTCGAGCAAAAACACTTTTATTTTCCATAAATGCTTTAATCAGCCTGGAGTACTGGTTTAAACGTTCAGAGTGCACTGGAGAGCTTGAAGCATCAAACAGACTTTTCAAGTGGCTTTTCCTGTTAACATCATGTTTCTTGTAACCAGCCCGGCGTGCCAAAACTCACGGCACCAAACCAGCGCTGCCGGGAGGAGGGGAGGCTGGGTAAGGGGGCCGCCGTGCGCGGCCTTCGGGGATGGCACAGCGTTTTTTCCCTCCTTCGCCTCTCCAGGGTCTCGGTGCACCGGGTCCAGCCCCACCGGCCGGCCGTCTTGTAAACCGGTCCGCATGGTTCGTGATAATGCTTGCCCTGTATCGTAATTACCGCAAGTCATGGGAAGGTTCAACTGTTTCATTAGTTGACTGAGAACAACAACGTCTAGGGTTTCATTGAAATCAGATGTAGCGGTTGTGTTCCAAGGTCAGCTGGAAACTAATAGGAATAATTTAAGCCATAATATCCCAACCGAGGCTGAGCCACGCTAATCATCCTGCAGATCAGACCCGAGTGACTCTGGAGGAGGAAAAAAAAAAAAAAATCACATCCCGTTTCTCCCTCATTAAGTCCCCGAGGCCCGGCTTTATAGGAGGAAAGAATCAATCGAGAGCCGGGGGATCAGAGCCCGGGCCTCTGGGGAAACCCGCCCAGGAGACCCTCAGCAGCCAGGAGCCACCACCGAGGGGTGGTAGGAGAGGGCCGAGCTGGCTGGCCTTTACCCTTATTTTATTTTATTTTATTTTTTTTCCCCCTAATTTTCCTTTCCCATAACCCAGGGAGTCTGAAGCCAGAGGATTCTGAGAAAGTCTAGAACCTTCTGGAAAGTTCTACCACCACCATCCTCCCCTTCCCACCCACCCAAAGCCCAAAGTGGAAGGAAGTTTCTAGAGTGAAGAAGGAAATTCTGGGTTCGAGCTTTACTCTTTTTTTTTTAATATATATTTTTACTCTTTTTTTAAAATATATACTTTATTGGTTTTTTACAGAGAGAAAAGGAGAGAGATAGAGAGCCAGAAACATAGATGAGAGAGAAACATTAATCAGAGCCTCCTGCACGCCCCTGACTGGGGATGTGCCCGAAACCAAGGTATATGCCCTTGACTGGAATTGAACCTGGGACCTTTCAGTCCCCAGGCCAACGCTCTATCCACTGAGCCAAACCGGTCTCGGCGAGCTTTACTCTTAAGGCTCCTCTCTGGCCAAACAGCCCATCGAAAAGCTTTTTGCAACGACCTCTGGGCCTTGTCTCTCAAAACTGCTAATCCTCTGAGCGTCTCCCCCATTCCGGGTCCCCCAGGTCTGGGTCTTCAAGCCAAGCTGGCCTCCATGCATGAACGTGGGTGTCTTCGTTTATTTCCCTTTTCTCTCAGCGCTGTTGTTCAGTTTTCAGTGCCTAAGTCTTTTGTTACGTTTATTACTATTTTATTTTTGTTGATGCTATTTATGACTAAATGTTTTACTCTTGTTGATGCTATTATGCATGGCATTATTTTCTTCATTTCATTTTTGGATGTTCACTGTTAACGTAGAGCAGCGGTTCTCAACCTGTGGGTCGAGACCCCTTTAGGGGTCGAACAACCCTTTCACAGGGGTCACCTAAGACTATTGGAAAACACCTATTTCCCATGGTCTTAGAAACCAACAGATCGCTCCTCAGTGTAGCAAAGTGTAGCAATGTAGTTTACTGTTGTCATATGAAGACTGTTGCCCATGCTACACAACGATTCAAGACAAAATTTCATTTATTTGCCATTAGAAATAAATATTTCACAATATATAATTACATATTGTTTTTGTGATTAATCCCTATGCTTTAATGATGTTCCATTTGTAACAATGAAAATGCATCCTGCCTATCAGATATTTACATGACAGTTCATAGCAGTAGCAAAATGACAGTTATGAAGTAGCAACGGAAATAATTTTATGGTTGGGGGTCACCACCCCATGAGGAGCTGTCTTAAAAGGTAGCAGCATTAGGAAGGTTGAGAACCACTGATGTAGAGATGCCATTGATATTGATATATTATTGATCTTGGGTTGTACAACCCTGCTGAACTTGTTTATTCGTCCCAAGTGTTTTTGTGGATTCCTTGGGGTTTTCTGGAAATAGAGGGGGCGGGGGAGATCAAGGTGGAAAGACAGTGCTTCTGCCAGTTACAAGCCCCACAAAAGCAGAGAGCGTGTTCAAGGCAAAATAAATCCAAAGCTCAGAGAGTCCTCCTCCGTCCAGCTCGCTGCAGAGTCTTCCAGAGGCGGGGGTCAGCGGGGAGGTCAGGCTGACCTTATAGGCTGTGGGTTCAGTCTGCGTCTGGGAACCCCACGGTCAGTGCGAGCTTCCAGGGCTGGGCCTGCCTGGGAGAGGGTATCTCAGGCCCCACCACCTGCTCCATTTGCTCAGAGGGAGGGAGAGGAGGAAGGGGGGAGGATGAAGAAGTCCAAGGACTATGTCTGTGGCTCTGGGGACACACGAAGGTCCGTCGCCAGACTCCCGGTGGCCACGGCTCTGGGACTGTCGGGAGGGAGCACAGCTGCTGACCCAGAGCTGCTGCCAGACGCCAGCGAGCCGCCTCTGCCGAGGGGAACTCAGAAGCACCCCACCTGCTCTCCACGCCGCCGGCATCCCCAGATCCTCCTCCTCCTTCCTTCTGCCTGCTTCCCCCTCTCCCTGAGCCTCAGTCCCTGTGTGGACGGAAGAGGGGGCGCACACTAAACCCCACCAGCTCGGGGGAGGCCTGCGTGGCGGCCTGACAAACTCCGGGACCGACGTGGCCACGGGGAGGAGGGGCTGAGCATCCACATTCCCCTCCGAAGCGAGACCACCGGGCGGGCCGGCACGCACCAGGCCTGCAGCCTCCAGGAAAAGGTGAGTTTTTACCCGGAGTGAACCGGCCCGCCGTGTTCTGGCCTCTGAGATAACATTCCTTCCAAATGTCAGGCTGACCTTTCGCTGCCCCTGCGGGCACGCCTGCAGCCCGAGCCGGCCTGAGCGCCCCTCCCAGTTATCTCCCTGCCTCTGCGCTGTGAGTGCTCCTTAGCGGCCGGTGCCCGCCCCTGTGGACGCCACCCGTGTCTGTTCTACCTTTCCCTTCAGTCCCTGAGAGTCCCCGGCTCTGCGTCCTCCTGGCCCCTTCCTTCATCCATCACCGGTGGACTGCATGTCACCTCTCGCTGCCTCCCGCTTTGGTGCCAATGCGTAAAAGCTGCAAAACTGCCCTTCTCTGGAGCATTTTCTCCAAAGAAATAGTTTCCCCACGATGGTCGTCCCTTTGGTTCTGATAAACGAACGAGCATTCTCTGCAGGTGTGGGCGTTTCTTACGTCAACACGTGTAGCTTGCACTTTGCCAAACACTTTTATATTGTAGGAGGCCTGTTTCGTTCTGCAAATGGGTGTTGCATCCAGTACAACCGAATGCGTTACCTCACTGGAGCACCTCAGTACCTTTTTTATTTATTTTTATTTTTTTGCAGATGGAGCCCATTTGTCTTGATGAGCCGAAGCCCCTGAGATCATGTCAATATCCCACCCAGAACTTGAACCCTGTGTCCATCTGCAAATGGAGCGCTCTCTCGCCTGCACTGCTGCCTCCAGCTCTATGGCTGACTCTGCCAGGGACATGTGAGAAGGTCAGGAGATGGGTCCTGGGTCCTTTTCCAGCTCACTATGGGTTAGAGTCACCCGCAGAGACCCCAGTAATACCTCTCCCATGCACGTGACAGCAAATATATGCACATGTACCCCCATCCCATATCGTAATGTTCATACATTTTACACAATCGATGCTCGTGCTCCTGTATTTAAAGTTACTTAGCAACGAGTGACACAATTTAAGACTGACGGTAGTTTCGTGATCGCTTCAAAATGTTAACAATTGAGCCTACAAATTGCTCTAGAGCAGCGGTTCTCAACCTGTGGGTCATGACCCCTTTGGGGGTCGAACAACACTTTCACAGGGGTCGCCTAAGACCATTGGAAAACACAGATACGATTCATAACAGTTGCAAAATCACAGTTATGAAGTAGCAACAAAAATAATTTTATGGTTGGGTGTCACCACAACATGAGGAGCTGTATTAAAAGGTCACAGCATTAGAAAGGTTGAGAACCACTGCTCTAGAGTATAATCAATAGTTCATGAATTCTAAATTGAACACGTAGGTGAATCTGACATATTATTACATTTTGGAGACATTTAACTAAACATCTGTTAATTCCAGTTTGCCCTTTTGGCATTATTTTGAATGAACAGTTTTGTTTGGTTTTAAAATTTCAGCATTTAGATTAGCCTTGAAGTCCTTAGAAATCCCATAGACCCCATTCATTTCTTCAACAGAAATGTGCTGAGCACCTACCATTTACCGATACCGGTCACCATTTACCAATACCATTCACCATTTACTAATACCGCTCACCATTTACCAATACTGGTCACCATTTACCGATACCAACGCCTTTGGTACTGAATGCGTCACACAGCTGGCAGTGTCCTCTGCCCCCCCCCCCCAGAGCACAGATGCTCATTGGTCCCCATTTCGTGAGGACCGTCCCCAGGGGAAGACACAATCTCCCCCATCAATCGACTGCCAACGCTTTGCAAGTTCTTGTCACCAAATATACTATCGCAGAGTCTGCAGATCCGGGTCCGATTCAAAGCAGGGAGACGGGAGGGACCAACCCGAGGTGTTTCAGTCTTCCGATCAAAGCCATTGTGTGGGGTCTCAGGTTACCCAGAGGGCGTGTGTCCCTCAGCCCCGCCCGTCAGCTTCCCTCCCAGGCCCCCCAAAACGCGTGTAGGGAGCAAATGAGGTCTTTCGGGATGAGGCTCACTCACAGCTGCTGTTGCTTGTCACTGAGTGGGCGCCCGAGGGAGGTGCCTGCATTTGGGGCGACCCGGCCATCGTTTCTGGACTTGGACTTTCTGGTTGAAAAACCGAATCCCTGCCTTCAACTCGGGTGCAGCCCCGACTCCGCTGGTGATGGTGGAGCGCAGCCAAGCTTCTGAGCTCCCCCCCTCCCCAGCGTTTGTGCTGACCTCACAGGATGGGAGCCAAAGGCAACATTCGATCAGCGCAGCCGGTCACAAGCGGTCCTTCTGGAACACTGTCTGAGCGAAAAGACAGAAGCGGAGGGAGGGAGTCCTGTAACTCCGCAGGCAGCGTCTTATTCGGCACCTCCTATCACCGCTTCTCCCCTTCTCCGCGTCTCTCCTGCCGGCGTCTCTAACGGGACAGAGATTTTGCTCTTAGAGTGGTACCTCGAGATACGAGTGCCCTAACATACAAGATTTTTGAGATACGAGCCGTCGAGTGAGCGAGCGATTTTTGCTTTGAAATATGAGCAACAGTTGAGATAGGAGTCATCGTGCAGATTGGCCGGCTGCAAACGACCCACCAAGTTTACCGCGACTCGAGCGTCTCCTAGTTTCCCACGCCTCACGGTTACGGAATGAATTAAACTCGTATCTCGAGGTACCGCTGTATATCGAGGGAGCGCGCTTTCTCCAACACGCATCTCGAAGCAGAGAGACTTTGAGCCGCTCGCAGCTCCACCCTTCATCAAGGGAACGAGCCCCAGGGTTTCTGGCCCATCAAGAAGAGGGATAATGACACTTGCTTTGTTCTAATTCACACATTTGCTTGTTTAGCAAATGTTTATGGAGCATCTACACTGTGTTAGGTACTAGCAAGGCACATTAGTGAGAGATGGAAACATCCTCACTTAGGGTTTGGTATTTTATCATTAATATCTCTAACACACACACACACACACACACACACACACACACACACACACTATCCAAACCCGGGGTGTGTGTGTGGAGGGGGAATGTAATAAAAGTGCCAATACCTCCAATTTATAATTGAATCAGAGCACTTTATTTATGTGGCAGGCCCTACACTGAGTACCATGTAGGAATATCTCTTCAACAAAAATGTACCGAGCATCTGCCATTTACCAACCCTGGTCCCTGGAGTTACAGAGGTAGGTAAGGACCAGTCCCTCTTCCTTCCCTTTTTTTCTTTTAAATATATTTTACTGATTTTTTAAAATATATATTTTATTGGTTTTTCACAGAGTGGAAGGGAGAGGGATAGAAAGTCAGAAACATCAATGGAGAGAGAGGCATCGATCAGCTGCCTCCTGCACACCCCACACTGGAGATGTGCCCGCAAGCAAGGTACACGCCCTTGACTGGAATCGAACCTGGGACCTTTCAGTCCACAGGCTGATGCTCTATCCACTGAGCCAAACCGGTCTTGGCTTCCTTCCCTTTTTTGTGAGGTGATAGGCGTGTAATCAAACACATAGAAAACCATGCGGGAGGGCCCCCGAGCTGTTTCTCTGTGAGCTTCTCTGGATTCTTTGTCCAGAACCACCAGGACGATTGTGTGCTGTTCAACCTGCAGAGGCATGATGTACATCGTGGGCGTGCCAGATCCGTATATTTTAAACAAGAATTTCCTACAATTTTTGACTTGATGTTTTAACAGCAGTTTTCTGACAGAGGGAAGTGACGTGTCTTAAGCACAAGGTGCCTTTCCTGTGGGCATAGGGCGCCACGTGGGCCAGGGGCTGTGCGAGAGGACATTCCGGGTGGACAGAGAAGGGCCTGCCGGCAGAGGGACTCATTGTGCAGACCGCGAGGAGCCGGGGGCACCGGGATAATCGCAGCAGTTCTGGGTGACTGGACCGGCGGGTGCTGGCTGAGCTGGGGTCCTGGGAGGAGACTGAGGCAGGAGGCACAGGCCCATCCCAGCATCTCCACCTGCCCTTCTGCCTGGACCTGCCCTCAACTTCCAGCATCGTCCCGTCATGTAATAGAGCCACGCTTTCTCCCAGGTAGACCAGATGCTGGTCCTTCGGTTTCACTCACCTGCTGTTCTAAGTGGGGCGGTGTGGACTTTACTTCCTCGTGGTACATGGAAAAGTCCGTGAGGAAGCCCACGGAACTCAGTAAAGGAAGTCATGTGACTTTAGTACCACATTTTCCTGTGTTTAAGACGACTGGGCGTACAAGGCGACCCCCAACTTTTCCAGTTAAAATACAGAGTTTGGGATATACCTGCCCTCTAAGATGACACCCGGCGTATAAGACAACCCCCGATTTTTCAGAAGATTTTCCTGGGTTAAAAAGTCATCTTATACGCTGGAAAATACGGTATTTGTTATCACCGCAGGCCAGTCTTTCTCCCGCCATGGTCATGTGGGAATCCCAGCAGGATCTCCAGTATTCTACAGGTCGGAGGGCCGCTTGGTGCACACCGCCTCACCGTGCAGCCTTTTCTGAGTGCCGGTCCGTCTCCACCACCAGTCCCTCTCCTGTTCTCGCTCGTGTAGGGAACTCTCTCCCCTCTCTTGTTGACGGCATCACCTTTTACTTGTAGCCCACGGCTTAGCTCAGATGGGAATACAGTGGTGCCTCGAGATACGAGTTTAACTCGTTCCGTAACCTTGAGGCGTGGGAAACTATGAGATGCTCGAGTCGAGGTAAACTGGGGGGTCGTGTGCAGCCGGCCGATCCACGCAATGACTCCTATCTCAAATGTTGCTCGTATTTCAAAGCAAAAATCGCTCGCTGGACGGCTCACATCTCAAAAATCTCGTATGTTAGGGCACTCGTATCTCGAGGCACCACTGTACCTCTATTGCTGGATGGCGGAACAGTGAGAGCTAACGTCTTTAGTGAAAGCGCTGTGCCAGTCGCGAGGGGTGGGCACCCTGACAATCACCCGTTCTTCCTGGGGAAGGGCATGTTCCAGTGGGCCACCTAATTCTCCCGCAGGCCGGCCGGCTGGCAACGATGGTCATGGACCCCTCTGGTCACCAGCAGCCACAGTAAAGAGCTCCGGCCGGGTTGAGAGAAAGAGGGATGTCCGGGAAAGATAGAGAGGAGCGAGAGGGGCCAAAGTAAGATGGAAGGTCTCTAGTTCAGGACTTGAGGGCAGCTCTGGCTCGGGGTGGCAGGAAGCAGTAGACAGTCTTGGCAAGACCCTGCCACTGGGAGTGAGTGCTCACCTCTCCTTGTGCCGGTGGGTCAGGCGCTGACTCGGCTGGGACAGGGGGCGTCTTAACGGACAGAACTTCGAGTCTGTACTTGATGGAGGCAGGTGATTTCCTTCAAAGGAAGTTGAAGTCCTTTACAAAAAAGGGGTGTGTGTGTCTGTGTGTGTTGGTGGCGGGGGGAGAGGGCGGGGGCAGGGTACTGATGGTCACAAGAAAACAGTTGCATTGAAACCTGTTGGGCTCAGTGGATAGAGCGTCAGCCTGCGGACTGAAAGGTCCCAGGTTCGATTCCGGTCAAGGGCATGTACCTTGGTTGCAGGCACATCCCCAGTAGGAGGGGTGCAGGAGGCAGCTGATCGATGTCTCTCTCTCATCAATGTTTCTAGCTCTCTGTTCCTCTCACTTCCTTTCTGTAAAAAATCAATAAAATAAAAAATTAAAAAAAAAAAGAAAACAGTTGCCCACTAGAGTATTTTGTTCGTTTGTTTTCTGAACTATAAAACTCCTACCTTCCTTTGGTGTGTGTTGGGGGGAGAAAGGAGGGTGGAGGGTTAGTAGAGGAGTTTTAGGGTTTTAAGAGCTTCCTAGTCTTTTAGGAGCTAAAAATGGTCAGAAGCACATATAGTGGGAGAGACAGGATGTAGGGGTCTATCTTTCTCCATTTTAGATGTCCGCAGCTAGATACTCTTTTCTGATTTCATTCTATAATTATCAATCATGTGTACTTAAAAATGTGAGAATAGAAGAAGGAAAATCATTGGGGCTGAAACCGGTGTGGCTCAGTGGATAGAGCATCGGCCTGTGGACTGAAGGGTCCCAGGTTCGATTCCAGTCGGGGGCATGAATCTTGGTTGTGGGCACATTCCCAGTAGGGGCGTGCAGGAGGCGGCTGATAGTTGTTTCTCTCTCATCGATGTTTCTAACTTTCTATCTCTTTCCATTCCTCTCTTCAAAAAATCAATAAAATATTTTTAAAAAGAAAAAAAAAAGAAAATCATTGGGAGAGGAGGTGTTTTTTTTTGAAGGACTTTTTTTAAATATTTTAAGAAAACCAATTTTAAATATTTACACACCATAAAAATTAATATTTCAAAAAAGATTTTAAATACAGTATTAAAAAATTGTACTAACAGAGGGTAATATGATAAAAGTTGTAGGAAATATTAAAAAGCTGCAAAGCCTTTGACTTAGAATCCTGGGAGTTCTCCGACGTGCCACGTGCAAAATAACAGAGCGCTCAGTGTGTCCCCGAGATGGATTGGACAGATGCAGCCCTCAGCTCTGAGCGCCGGGGAGGGTCGTTCCCACCTTGGAGATTTGTGAGCGCCTTCCGTGAGATTTTATGCCAAACCAGTTTAGTGCTTCCCTCATTTGTCACTGAGCTGGGAAGCTGGTGAAATATAGAGGAAATGGAAAATTGGGCACATCTGTGAATCTGGCGGGGTCCCGATTACAGCGACGCGGTTCCACACATGTGCCTGTTTTCACAGGAGAGCAGGTTTCCCTCCGACTCCACGCCCTTTCCACGCTCAGCTGAGGTTTCATCGCTCCCTGGGGCGAGGCACGCCCTCCTTCCCCACCACGGAGCCCAAACCATAGCTTAGCTCTACGATTCGCTGGCACCACTCATGTTCCTAAATTATGGCAAATGGGGATTTGGGGCGTACATACATCAACCCCACCTACATACTTCTTCCTATCATAATGCTTGGCACTTTCTTACACTCCCTTCCGCAGGGAGCCCTGAACACTCGCTAAACGTCTTCATTCTGACATTGAAAGGAGTTCAGTAGATCTCCTAATTCCCATTTCCCCGAAAAGTGCAAGTATAAGACCTGTAGCCCAGGAATGAATATGCCATTGAAGGTTCAGTGGTACCTCCAGATACGAGTTTAATTCGTTCCGTAACCTTGAGGTATGGGAAACTATGAGACACTCAAATCACAGTAAGCTGGTGGGTCGGCCGATCCTCGTGATTACTCCTATCTCAAATGTTGCTCATATTTCAAAGCAAAAATCGCTCGCTTGACGGCTCACAACTCAAAAATCTCGTATGTTAGGGCACTCGTATCTCAAGGTACCACTGTATTACTTATTTATTTTTTTCTTTTCAAAACAGAATGAGATGAGCTTGACATTGAAATAATGTCGGTAATAACAATATGCTTAATTGTATTCTGTATCCCAGGCTCTCACCCCTGAATGTGCATGAGGATCGCTTAGCACTCTGGGTAAGACACAGACACGCCCAGAGATTGGGACCCTGAGAATCTGGGGTGGGGCCCAGGCATCCGCATTTTAAGAAGCTCCTCCCCCAGGGGGCTCAGAGGACCGCCCACTGAGAAACACTGGTCTGGGTGAAATAATCAATCGCAGGAGTGTCAGTAGAGAAACAACAGCAGAGCTCAGCTCGAGGCAGTTGCAAATCCTGTTCTCAAGCCAGCCTCCCCTTCTTTCCCAAGCACCTCGAACCCACAAGATGATTTCATTTTTTCAAAAGCATTTGTTGAAAGCAGCTGTTATTATCACCATAGTCTAGGAGTCCCTAGGAGGCTCAATCATCTTCAAAGAATGAATAATAATAATGTACAAACTAAATCTTCAGTCTAGTGTCTTATCCTATGTAATAAAAGCCTAATATGCAAATTGACCAAGCAACAGTGGGACAACTGTTCACCCTGACGTGCACTGACCACCAGGGGGCAGATGCTCAGTGCAGAACCTGCCCCCAGCCTGCAGGCCCCAGGCCGGCCAAGGCGGGTGCCAGTGGGGGCCCCCTGATCGTCCCCACTGGTTGCCCCACAGATCAGCCCTGATTGCTGGCCAGGCCTAGGGACCCTACCCATGCACAAATTTCATGCACCGAGCCTCTAGTTCATGTATAATAGCCAATCAAAGGAACATGGCCTCCGCTTGTCCTCCTGGGACTTGTAGTGTCTAGAACAGTGGTTCTCAACCTTCCGAATGCCGAGACCCTTTAAGACAGCTCCTCATGTGGTGGTGACCCCCAACCATAAAACTATTTCCGTTGCTACTTCATAACTGTAATTTTGCTACTGGTATGAACTGTCATGTAAATATCTGATAGGCAGGATGTATTTTCATCGTTACAAGTTGAACATCATTAAAGTATAGTGATTAAACACAAAAACAAGATGTAATTATATATTGTGAAATATTTATTTCTAATGACAAATAAATGAAATTTTGTCTTGAATCATGGTGTAGCATGGGTAACAGTCTTCCTATGACAACAGTAAACTACATTGCTACACTTTGCTACACCGAGGAGCGGTCTGTTGGTTCCTAAGACCATGGGAAATAGGTGTTTTCTGATGGTCTTAGGTGACCCCTGTGAAAGGGTCGTTCAATCCCCAAAGGGGTTGCGACCCACAGGTTGAGAACCGCTGGTCTAGAACCACGTTGGTCATTCCAAAGAAGCTGAAGTCATTTACAGAAGCAGAGCTCACATGCTTAGGAATTTTTCTCATGTGGCAGATGAGCCTCCTGTAATATGGAGATGGCCAGTCCCCATAGTTCCTTTAAGAACTTTTATGACCCCAGTAATAATGACAACTAACTTTGATTACTTCCTGCGCACCAATCGCTTGGTCCTCAGCATTGCATTGGATCCTCCCAATGATCTGATGAGGCAGACATCGTTTCATGCCCATTGTATAGGTAAGGAAACTGAAATGGACTCATGACTCGCCACCCAAGCTAATAAGGCACCTAAGGAATAAGCCTTGATTTGAAAGAAGCTTTGTCTCCCGGTCTTTACACATAATCACTGCCTCGCTTGGAAGAAGGATGGTGAATTACAAAAGGCAACGTTATGCAGCTGAAAGTCTTTGAGATAAGACAATGAGCTATGGCAGAATCAGACCAGGCCTTGAGGCAGAGAGAGCTGTGGGAATCTCATTTCTCGAAATTCAGCCTGGAAAGGGTTGCAGTGCCTTGTATGCCATATATTATTCTCCATGTAATTACACTGAGTAAAATACCTTCGGAGTAATTGTATCCATAATCAAATATTGCCCAGATCACAAAGCTTGAAAGTGCCTGCCAAC
The DNA here is from genome assembly GCA_004026805.1 of Lasiurus borealis. Taxonomy (NCBI): domain Eukaryota; kingdom Metazoa; phylum Chordata; class Mammalia; order Chiroptera; family Vespertilionidae; genus Lasiurus; species Lasiurus borealis. Next base: position 38,397 of record PVJN01016540.1, read on the forward strand.
CTCTCCCCGCCCCAGACCAAATGGAATCCCATGTACCAAACCCTCGCTATAATTTTCCCCCTGGTTTCACTTGGATTTCCTTTAATAATGTTTGATTGTAATTAAAAATCAGTGTATATGTGGAGTCGATGAAGAAACCAAAATTATCCTCTTTTGTCTTTGAGAAAAGGAACCGTTACGTACGTGCTCAATGGAATCAATCCACTTTCCCCCTATTGAACCGGTGTTTATCAACCACAAACCCGCGTCTCCACAGGAGATGGGCGCCCGGTGCTGTGGTCCATGCGGCAGGACCCAAGTCACTTCAAGTCCCTTCAGAGCAGCTCTTGATGTGCTCCGTTCAGAGCAAAGAGAAAGAAGCCGGTGGCGGGGATGGCTTCAGGCTGTGCTTTCAAACCAGGTTATAATAAAGGCCAAACCAGCCGTAAGATGCTCAGATATCACCAGTGAGCCGAGTGGAATGAAGTTCCAGAACCTTTCAGTGTTCAGGCCTGGCCTATTTTAGTAACAATAGACCTGGGGGTAAGGGGAAGGAATCATAGATTCAAAGATCCTCATGGCTAATTCTGACCTGATGGGGACCCTTGAGGAGTCCAGAGATCTTAAGGAGGAGGCATTAGGACGGATCGTTTCTTTCAGTCCTACTGTAATTAGGACCAATGGTGCTGGAATATTGAGAGGTCCTGGACTCCCATTTCCTCTTTCTGGCCAAAGTGACTGCCAAACATCCAGGGACACATCCTGAACTTCTTCAGTAAAAGCTCACTTGCTGATCTGGTCAAGCACCGCCCTAGGTTTGGGAGGCGTTGGTAGCAACAATATTATTGGGGAAAGTCTACTCTTCCCACAGCTACTCAGAAATATCTGATTTGACAGGTCACTCTGTCCTCCTTTCTACCTAGCCTGCGGTTGCCACATTCGAGTCTTATAAGAACTGTGGTTGGAAGGAATGTCTGCCACCTTAGTCACAGCCTTGTGTGACAGCAGTCACTTTAATGGGTAAGAATCCAGAATCCCCCTTTTGTTTTAGAAGAAATATGCTGTCGTGGTAAGAAGGCAGTGCTGGAAGATGTATAACATTGAGTCTAACCTAAGAGCTGTCCTTTCATAGGTTGGTGACATTGAGCAAGTTACTTAATTTTTGGGTCTCTGGTTTTCTGATCATGAAGTTGAGTTAAAACTCAGCTTACGGGGTCATCATAAGGAACAGTGGCAGCAGAGTGAGGCAGATGGAAGGTGGCCAGTGTCCTTGTTGGAATGCTGATGATAAAAGAGAAGAGGGTGGAGCCCTCATTTCTTACAGAATTGGATGCATCTGGTGATTTTCAAAAGAAGATGGGAGAGTGAAGCAAGGTCAGCTGCTCTCCAGAGTTGAGGGAGATATTTACCACAAAGTAGGCAGCTAATAATAGTCTCTAAAGGCAATAAGGCAGAAAGAGGGAGAGAGAGAAAATTCAAGGTGATAGAACTCTCTAAATAGACATTGGTAGAGTGAGGGGAGGGAGGGGCATTGGGAGTTGTTGAAAGAGGCTTTCACCAAAGATAACCTCAGCTCTTTCATGACTCTGAAAATCCTTCCTGAATTGACTGGTTAGGGCAGTTGGGTATAGTAATGGGAATTGTAGTATTTGAGGATGAGATTGTTGAGAAGTCAGTAGCAGTTCTTATGCAGAGATCTTTCAGATGCTAAATTCCTCTTGTTGATATTCTCCAGGATCTAGAGTTTGTCACTAGAACACTTTTTCCCTGAGGTCCTAGGCACCAAGGCTAGAAACCAACATGCATCTGGATGGAGGGGTCCTATACCCCATGGGTAACCCACAGTGTATTTCAGGATATTCCTCATCCTCATCACAATTCTGCTTCTTGTTTGAGTGACATTTTGAGATGCGTTTTCTCAAATTTTATCCATCAGCGTTTCAAGTAGTACACAAGATTGATTGTACACTTGGAAAAAATACCTGCTTGTTTGGGTGAAAACAGGAAGGGATGATTTTGTAGATAATGTATTTTTTGCAAGCCCACATTTAAAAATATGGGTTTTGTTTCATTACTTATGGAAAATTTTGTAATTTGGATACAAATGATATAACTGAAAGAACCGGTGATAATGGGTGAAACTCACAAAAATAAAGATTTTCTTACAAACTTAAAAACTTTTCCTTAATTGGAAAGATCTCTGTTAAAACATGCATGAAAGCCCGGCTGATATCAATCCATGAACCAGGTGGTCATTGTGGATTTCTGGTTAGGACATATGTCCAGATTGTGGGCTTGATCCCCAGTTAGGGGTATCTAGGAACCAGCCAATCAATGATTCTCTTTCATCAGCGATGTTTTTATCTTTCTCTCTATATGCCTTTCTCTCTCTGAAGTCAATTAAAAATTCATGAAAATCACAGCTTTCTAATAGGAGTCTAACTACATAGAGATAAAATAATAAAGATCTAGAAAATAATTTTTATATGATACTATGTCCTTTTGCTAAGGGAAATAAGGTGAGGAAGGTTGTTGGACAATGTTATGTTAACAGAAAAATTAGGTGGAAGAAAGTTGGGATCCGGGAAAGAGAGAAATTCTCTGTTGCTGCACAAATACTTTCCATAATTAACAAATGCAGCAGAGGAAAATAGTACGGCGCGGAAGCGAAAGGTAAATAGATTTCTGTCGGATCAGCTTGAAAATTATCCTCATCACCCGATGGGTGTCTTCAAACTTGATCTATAAAGATAAACTTTTTACTTGACTGTACATTTTTATACAACACTTTGAACTCCTCAGTCTTCACCATCTGTAGAACTCAATTTCCGTTTTGTAAAAAAAAAATAAAAAAAAATTGCTGACATCTGTTTAAACCCTAATATCTCCACAACCATGTAGAATGTTAACTCAAGCTCGGTGTCATGTTAAAGCGTTTTAACTTTAAAATAATATTAAACTTACGGTTCTGTTTCAACTTTGCGAGGATACTAGCGTTTAACCCTTCAGATATTTTAAGCTGCTCACCAAAGGAAAAATCCTGGATTCTTCTAACCGCTGCTCAGTTAGAGGTTTTTCCCTAAAACTCACCAAGAATTTAGAGTGTTAGGAGAAGATGATGGACTGACTGTTGCAAGGTCGACGGCTTACTAAAACCCAGGCAGTTTGGCCTGTCATTAAAGAGATCTTTTCCCACTGACGATGGCAGGTGATGCTTTGCTTGGGTCAAACCCAGTCAAAATTGTGAAGTAATAAAAAAATAACTTGGATTTATAAGCAAATGTAAAGCCCTTCTCTAGTCACAATCTCATTACATTTTCAGAACAGCATTGGTGAATTTAGTGGCCAGGTACGCCCCGGCTCTGTGTCCCCACCCCTGCCTTCAGAACTGGGGCCTGATGCTCCCAGCCTCCAGATTGTGGCCTGCTGGTGGCTCAGAGTGAGTCTTCTTCCAGAATTCCTTTAGCTTAGGGAGCTGCCTCAGGTGACCAGCCAACGCCCCAAGGGCAGCCTGTAACCAATGGCATCTGGCCAGTGAGGGAACAACAAACACCTGGCCTCCTCCCTGACCGGTTTGGCTCAGTGGAGAGAGCATCGGCCTGTGGACTGAAGGGTCCCAGGTTCCATTCCGGTCAAGGGCATGTACCTTGGTTGCGGGCACATCCTCAGTAGAGGGCATGCAGGAGGCAACTGATCGATGTTTCTCTCTCATCGATGTTTCTGGCTCTCTATCCCTCTCCTTTTCTCTCTGTGAAAAATCAATAAAATATATTTAAAACAAAAAACAAAAAACAAACAAACAAACAAAAAATCCTGGCCTCCTCACCTCAATTCAAACAATTCTGAAGAACCATCTCAGATCCAGACACCCCCTCCTCTTCACCTCCTCCCCACTGCACCCAAGAATTAGCTGGGCCTCTGTTGCAACTTTTTTTTAAATTTTTTGATCAGCTGCTTCCTGCCTCCTGCATGACACCCACACTGAGAATCGAGCTCGCAACCGGCAACTTGATTGCAGCTCAGTTTCTCCCTCTGCTCAGTACTAGCCTATCCCAGAATGCTGTTCTCACATCCCGTGGGATCCCTGCATGCAAATCCCCGTCTCAGAGTCTGCCTTCCTGGGAAACTGACCTCAGTGCCACGTGTAGTCCTGGAAAGTGATCTCCACGATGGGATTGGGGAAGAAGGCATCTGCCAGGGGCTGGCAGTGCGGTCCCCACCCCTGGCACTGGGTGGATGGTGGGCAGCCCCTAGCATGTTGCTGTAGAGCAGCGGTTCTCAACCTGTGGGTCTCGACCCCTTTCACAGGGGTCGCCTAAGACCATTGGAAAACACAGATATGATTCATAACAGTTGCAAAATTACAGTTATGAAGCAGCAACAAAAATAATTTTATGGTTGGGGGTCA
>PVJN01016541.1:0-42210 GCA_004026805.1 Lasiurus borealis
GCCGGGACAACGGCTTTCAGTTGAGAGGCGGTTGCGGGCGGAGGTGGAGCCTGGGCTTGCGCTCTCTTCTCGCAGTGGTTGCCGTTGGCGGCGCCGGCCGGTCCCCACCCCTTTTAAACAAGTCGCGCCGGGCGCAGCCCTCCCAGACTCGGCAGCGCGGGGGAGGGCGGCGGCGGCGCGGCGGCGGGGGGTGCGGCCGGGCCCGGAGCCCTGCCCGGGGCCCCGGCGGCCCGGCGGCCGGGCGGAGAGCGGGCGAGGCGGCGGCTGCGTGCGCGGCGCAGCCCGGGGCTGCCGGTGCCGGCCGCGCCATTGTTGGGGGAGGGGGCCCTGCGGAGCGCGGCGGGGCCAGGGCCGGAGCGGCGGCGGCGGCGGCGGCGGCGGCGGCGGGGCGAGCGGACACCCGCCCATGGGGAACACGCTGACCTGTTGCGTGAAGCCCGATGCCAGCCCCAGCCTGGCCCGGCGCTCGGGGCCGGCCGAGCCGGACTACGAGTCGGAGGTGTATGAGGAGGCGGCGGCCGGGGACGCCGTGGCGGTGGCGCCGTCGCCGGCCGCGCTGGAGCCCGCCGAGCTGGACCTGGGCACGGGCGAGGGCCACCACCTGCAGCACATCAGCGACCGCGAGATGCCGGACGGTAAGCGGGCGGCGTGGGGCTCTCAGGGTTCCCCCCCACCCCGCGGGGAGGGGCGCCGCCGCCGCCTCGGGCTCTTTACCTGCCCGGGAGCCGCCGGCTCTCCCCGGGGCTGGCGCTGCCGGGCGTCCCCACCCTCCCGCCCTCCCACCCACCCGCCGCTTCTTCTTCTCATGCCCGTCCCGCCGGGCCGGTCCCCTCCGAGCTGCCAGCACCGCCCCGGCGCGCTGCCTCCCTCCGTCCCCACTGCCCGCGGCTGCAGGTCCCGCCTGGCGGGGCGACTTTATAGGCACTTTGGGGTGTCCTTTCCCCCCCCCCCCTGGCGCAATGCACACGCGGAGCCCGCAACTTCGGAGGAGAGTATGCCTCCGACCCCCCCCATCTCCCCAGCTCCCCATCTTTACCCGAGGGAGGGAGGGGGGGCGGGCAAGGGCGGGCCTGGCGGTGCCCGGCCTCTCCCGTCCACCCGCGGGGGGAGCTGGCTCTCGGGACAGTCGGGACGCGCACGGCGCAGGGCCGGTTATTTCGGTGCAGAAGGGAGGCGGGCAGAGGAGGGTCTGTCTGAGGCGCTAGGTCCGCAGCTCTCGGCGCAGAGAAGCTGCTGGTTTATTCCTTCCCGTCACTCTGATTTGGACGCAGAGGCCAGACCGTGTGGGAGAGGGGGTGTCCGAGCCCTGGGAGGTGCGAGATGGCAGCTGCCAGTGCTGGGGAGGATACGTCTCCGCCCCCCAAAAAGGAGACCCCGCAGGCGTCTGGTTACTTTATAAAATCCCCACCTGGAGACACACATGCCTTGTCTTACTGCTCCAGGGACTTGACGGGCTTCGCTTGCACGTGGTCTGCTCACAGGGGAGAGAGGGGCCGGTTCCTGAGACGGAGGGCCAGCTTTTTTCCAAGAGAGAAAAGGCAAAAGAGAAGCGTAGACTTTAATTTGTAATAATACACGGGTTTGGGAGCCGAGGTGCCAGGTCCTGCCCTGGAAGGCCTGTCTCCGTGGCTCGTCCTCCTCCCTCTCCCTGCCGCCCAGCTCGCCTCTAAGAAAGTGGAGGAAAAGTGCGCAGACCCAGGCGCTGGGCAGGGTGGAGGGAGACGAGAGGAAATGTCTGTTTTAAGATAATGCTGGGTAGCGACGGGGCTCAGAAAGGCCGCGCTTTGAAGTGGAAAACAATGAGTTGGGAGCTGCTAAAGGTCCATTTGTTTCATGCAAAGGCCAGAGGTGGTTCTATTTCGCGGAGAAGATGTTTTGTAGTTCTTACTCTGTTTCAGCGTCAGTTGAGCTTTTAATTTCTGTAAAAGTTAGAATAATAAGCCTGTGGATTCACCCAGAGAGTGGATTTGGCTTTGTAACTGGGAAGTACTTCCGTTTCAGAATATTCAAATATTGTGGGAAAAACCCCACACACAAATTATGTGAATTAATTGTACCTTTAAACACAAAGCAAGTAAGTGCTTGTGAGAACTTTTTAAGTGCTATAAGGTAAGCCTCTGAGTGATTTTACGAACCAGTTAGTAGATGGGTAGTATTGGGTGAGAGACCAAAATAGGACCTTTATATATTCTTTTAATATTTACAATACATTTTCGTGTCTATCTCATTGCCCCTTCTAACTGCAAATAAGACCCATGCATATGTTCTCCCCATATTACCAGTGAAGAAAGCAAGACTTAAGAGATCTGAAATGAGTCTGGCCGTGGTGGCTCTGTGTTTGAGCATTGACCTATGAACCAAGAGGTCACAGTTCAACTCCCAGTCATGGCACAAGCCCAGATTGTGGGCTTGATGCAGGAGGCTCTCTGTCCCTCTCCCTTCTTCTCTGAAATCAATAAAAATATATTTCAAAAAAGAGATCTGAAATGACTGTGTAACAACACAACTACTGGACAGAAAGGCTGAAATGGAGGTAATGGATACACCAAGTTCAGTACTTGTGGTGCTTAAACACCTCCTTAGAATGCAGCTTATCATCATCATCCTATCTAATAAAAGTAATATGTAAATTAACCACCACTCCGCTACACCTACAAACCACGCCCACCAGCCAATCAGGAGTGAGTATGCAAATTAACCAAGCCAAGTTGGCTGCAAGCAGGAGGTTTGGGTTTCTCTCGCAATGGAGGAAGCCAAGCTTTCTGCACACCTTGGTGGGCCAGGCCTCCACTCAAGGCTACAAAGGCTACAAAGTTTCAGTTATAGAAGATAGATAAACCCCAGATCCCAAGGTCCTTGGCTTGGGTCTCCAGGGGGCGTGGCCAGCCTGCAAACCACCACAGGCCCCTCACCCAGACTGCTTCAAGGGAACTCCCACCCTGATCCGGGATATCCTTCAGGGAAAACCAGCTGACCCCCACCTGTGCACCAGACCTCTATCCTATATAATAAAAGAGAAATATGCAAATTGGCCATCACTCCAACACACAAGATGATGCTCCTATGTGGTCAAAGATGGCTGCCCCCATGTGGACACAAGATGGCCAGCAGGGGAAGGCAGTTGGGTGGGACCAGGCCTGTAAGGGAGGGCAGTTGTGGGCAATCAAGCCTACATGGGAGGGCAGTTAGGGCTGACCAGGCTGGCAGAGGAAGGAAGTTGGGGGCAACTGGGTTTGTAGGGAAGGGCAGTTGGGGAGGACCCAGCTTGCAGGGGACAGCAGTTAGGGGTGACTAGACATGAAGGGGAAGGTAGAGGCAAACAGGCTGGCAGGGAACAGTTAGGCATCAATCAGGCTGGCAGGGGAGTGGTTAGGGGGTGATTAGGCTGGCAGGCAGAAGTGGTTAGGGGCAATCAGGAAGGTGAGCAGTTGAGAGCCAGCAGTCCTGGATTGTGAGAGGGATGTCTCAAATTGGAGAGGGTACAGGCTGGGCTGAGGGACACCCCTGTCCCCATGCATGAATTTTGTGCACCGGGCCTCTAGTACATAATAAAAGTGCAATATGCAAATTGGCCCTAAGGGTGGAACAACCAGGAACAACTGGTTACTCTGACATGCACTGACCACCAGGAGACAGATGCTCAATGCAGGAGCTGCCCCCTGGTGGTCAGTGCACTTCACAGGGGAGCGCTGCTCAGCCAGAAGCTGGCTCATGGCTGGCAGCGCAGGGGGCCAGGCCTAAGCCGTTAGTCAGACATCCCTCGAGGGCTCCTGGGCTGCCAGAGGGATGTCTGACTGCTAGCTTAGGGCCCATCCCCTGTGGCACGGGCCTAAGCTGGCAGGTGGACATCCCAGAGGGCTCCTGGACTGTGAGAGGGTGCAGGCTGGGCTGAGGGACACCCCCCACTCCCCACGTGCATGAATTTTGGTGCACCGGGCCTCTAGTATTTTATAATTTCTTCATAGAGTGGACCTATCTTAACTTCAGTCTTGATTTTTCCATCAAAATTATTTTACTTTTTCATCATTTATGCCCTCTTCCATCAATATTATTGTACAAACTGAGAAGCAACATTTACCTCTCAATTCTATATGTTTAAAAAATGTATTGATGTTAGAGACAGTCAAAGATACTGATTTTGTTGTTCCACTTATTTATTTGTTGATTCTTGTATGTGCCCTGAGGGAGATCGAATCCAAAACCATGGTGTATTGGGATGGCACTCTAACCAATGGAGCTATCCAGCCAGGGCTCCATTCTGTATTGCTAAATTCTTTATGATGAATAAGAATAAAAGAGTGGAAGTCATGAAATAGCATGAATTTACAAGCTAAATGAGTTGATATATTTTAAAGAGTTTGTTCTGATGACTTCAAATTGAAGCCAAGAATGCCTTGTATAGAGGGACTTTGAGAGACACTGGTAAGAGAGCAGGTAATGTAACAAGGGTTAAGCATAGGACTATGATCAAGAAGGTTAAATCAGAAGAGTTGAAAAAATAGAGTACGTGAGTATAGAATTTACCTTTTTATGTTTAACATGATAGTTAAAATTTCATTTTATTTTTAATTTTGGGAAATCCAATAAAATGATACAAGAAACCTCAAATTTCAGCATTTGCTATTAAGTTTCCATAGAAACAAGGTCAAAACACCGAATATAAAGACAAGTACACTGAAAGTTTTCTTTTAATGTCTTTATTTCAGACAGTTTTATATCCATTTCCCTGAAAACCAAGAAATACCTACTTATTTCAGCTTGAATGGAGAGTTGAATTATTTGGTTACTTACACAAAATCATACATGAATGATGCTCTGAAATACAAGAACATGATTTCTTCAAGCCATTTCAAAGAGAGATATACCAAGACTTAATAAGTTTATACTACATTGCCTTTATCTAACAGTATTAGTATATATAATATAACTGATGGTAATATCAGTAACACCCACACACAACACTTAAGATTCTGTTATCCAGTTTATTACGCATCACCTTTTTATACAGCCTTTTATGCTCTGACCTTCTGAGCTTTGCTCATTTCCTGACTGAAGGTGTTTGCTCAGTTGACCCCCCCTACCCCTAAGAAGTGAGTAGGTAAGGAATTGGCAATATTATGTGGAAAAACCTCTGAGCAACAAATCTCCTCTTTTCCAGTAGCTATTTTAAATCTTTTTTTTTCTTTTTTAAAATGACAGTATTAATAAGCATTTGATGTGAAAGATTTAGAAAATCCAGAAAAGTCACTCACTTATATCAAGAACACTTATATCAAGTCACTCAGAATATCAAGAACTTTTATTAATATTTTGGAGTTGCACTTTATGTATGCACATAAACACATTTTGTTTGTTCTATGAAAAGGAGGTCACACTTTCTCTGCTGCTTGTAACATTTTGTTATAAAGAGAAGTAATGGCCTATAGCTCCGGGAATGGTGTTTGACACCTGGAAAGTGCTCCAGGGTGCCTTTCCATCCACAGCATGCCCTTTCATAGCCATCCAGTGTACCAGCAAATGGTTGGGCCATCGTTCAGTTACCCATCCTTTATGGTTGGCGTCTTTGAAAGTGAAACCATACATAATCCCATAAGAAGGCTTTATTCTGGGGGCACAGAGAAAAGTGGATTCATTGTACCTCCCTGTAGAATTCAGCTCGTGTTCTTTCTTATAAGTTAACTAGAGGCCTGGTGCACGAATTCGTGTGTGGTTGGGATCAGGCTGGCCCACCCTGCAGGGGGGAGGGACGGGGGGAGGGTGCGGGTGCAGGCCGGTGGTTAGCAGGCTGGCCCCGCCCCCTGGTCAAACTCGTGAAACTCCCAGTCAAGGAGACAATTTGCATATTACCCTTTTATTATATAGGATTAGGATGTCATTTTGTAGTTAAGGCATTTTAAAATTAAATGTTCGTATCCTAAATGAAAGTAACCATTGATTTTCACTGGACATTAAGCCTCTTTTAGGTTTATGTGATTCTTATGTCTTTAATACTGAATAACTACTACTCTACCATCTGAACGTAATGCTGATCTTAGATGAAAAACCAAACGATAGCATTGGATGAAACTATAGAAGATACAGGAAAATTGGGAGAGACTTCATTGGTTTTAGGTGTACTAAAGTGGTTAGCTGTCTATTGGTCACCATTCCAGATACAGGACAAAAGTGTTTACAAGACAAGCCCCTACCTGTAACTTAGGTCCTTACATTCCAGAGGAGCCTCGAGGCAGACAACACGGGAACAGGCCGGAAGTCAGGGGGGTTAAAGACAGCTGCTCTCCTTAAGTGACATCGAGAGGGAGCCATGTGAGGATGGAGGCGAGGCGTCCATGCTGATTCCTCAGATGGCAATCCGCCCGAGTGCAGGCAGGAGGACAGGAGGACAGGGGGGTGGCCGCAGCAGAGAGAAAGGGGTGCCAGGAGAAGTGTAGTGGATTAGGACTTTGTATGCCTAGTGGACCTTGACAAAAAATACGAATTTTAGTCTAGTTGTAATGGAAGCAATGGAAGGACTCTATGCAGGGAAATGATATTCTAAGAAAAGAGAGGAGTGAGAGAAAGCTACTGTGTGAGAATAGGGGGGAAGCAGGAAGCCTAGGTAAGAGCCAACAGTGGTTTGGATGAAAAAACAATAAAGGCCCATTTAAAGAAATTAAGTGAATCTATAAGTCACAACGGTCTGAATGGACAAGTCACAGAAAAAGAAATGCAGATTACATTTAAATGTCTGCACACAAAAGAAATGCAAATAAAACGATACTCTAGTTTCTCTCCTATTGGGAGAAGACCCATAAACTTGGCACTGCATTCTTTGGTAAGGCTGTGAAGAAACAGTTGTCTTCATATATTGCTGGGAAATGCAAAATAGTTTGACCCCATGAAGGGTACATTGGCATAATCTCAAAACAGTTTCTAGATGGATTCATCAAGAAATCCTATTTCAAGAAATTTATCCTGAAGGCGTACCCCATAAATATGAAAGCACACATTCACAAAGTTTTAAAATATATTTTAGGGAGGGAGAGAGAGGGTGAAAGAAAGGAAGGAAGGGAGGGAGGGAGGAAGGGAGAGGGAGAGAGAGAAACATCAATGATGAGAGAGAATCATTGATCGGCTGCCTCCTGCATGCCCCCAACTGGGAATCGAGGCCACAACCTGGGGATGTGCCTTGACTGGAATTGAACTCAGGACCCTTTAGACCACAGGCTAATGCTCTATCCACTGAGCCAAACCAACTAGAGCTTCACAAAGTTTTTTGGTGTGTTACTTTGAAAAGAAATATTAGAAATAACTCATGTCCAAAAGGGTCTGGTGAAATAAACTAGTACATCTACACAGGAGAGAACTATAGAGCTATAAAAGAAAAAGTAAGATTTCTCTTTACTGCTAATTGGTAATCTCTAGGATACGTTACATGGAAAAAAGGAAGGAGAAGATACAAGTAATCTGTATTACAATCAGGGAAAATATTTGCTTATTTAAAAAAACTCACAATCTTGCTAATTGTGTGACTCTGTTATTCCGTTCCTTTTAGTGGGCAGCCAAAGCACATATCTCCTTAAGGTGATGCTCAGGAATGGGAATGGTTAGAGTGGAAACTTCGTACATTTTCCATTGCAGTGCCAAACATTCTCATTTTGCTTTTGAGTTAATTTGTGAAAGCTTTGTTTTGTCATTTGTTGTGCTATATATATTAGGGGCCCAGTGCACAAATTCATGCACCTTGAAAGGAACTGTGGGCTCAGGGGCGGGTCTCAGCCCATCCTCCTGCTGTGGCTCTTGGTCCCCTGTTTGCCTGCAGCCTCGCTTCCACTGCCAATGCTCCATGCGCTGACCGCACTGGCCCCGCTCGTACCCGCTGATGGCGCCGAGCGATTGGGACTGCAGCGGGTACAAGCAGGGGCTGTGGCATCAGCTGTGGGTACGAGCAGCGGCTCTGGTGCCGGCAGAGGGTGCAAGAGTGGCTGCCGCACCACCTCAGGAACGGGGAGGTGGAGAAGCCCTGAGGGGTGATCAGGAGCAGCAGCTGCCACTCGCACCCGCCGATGGTGCTCAGTGATTGGGGTTGGCGCAGAGTTCTGGCGGCAGGTGCGAGCAGTGACCTGGTGCGGCAGCGGGACCGGGGTGCCTGAGAGCAAAGAATTTTCAGTAACCACTGGAGGCTCACCCTGATGACAGCGATGGCACCCCGCCTTGTTCTATCACCCCCGCTCACCTGCTCCACCATCCTTCTGATGCCTGCTATGTTCCACTCTGCCACCTGCTGCCAACACCTGCAATGTTCCACGGGCACCCCCTGGTGGTCAGTGCACATCATAGCAATCGGTTGTTTGGTTGTTCTGCTGTTTGGTCTATTTGCATATTAGCTTTTTGTTTTATACAATAGGATTTATAGATTGTGCTTACATTTCATTTGATTCTCACAATGGTTTTCATATAGGAATTATATCCGTTTTTCATTTAAGAAGACAGGTTTTGAGTTGTATACATTTGAGTTGTCCAAGTTTTGAAAAATGATGCTGGCTAGAGCAGGAATGTTGATTCCAAATTCATGGCACATAGGAATAGAATTTATATATTGACCCATCCTGTGAGCAGCTTTGGGGATAGTACTACCTTTTTTCTCACGCCTTTTTAAAATTTTATTAAAGTACTTACACCTGTAGAGTTTAAATAGTAACATTGCATAATGTGAAGTGAAATTGAGGTAAATCGCAACTCAGAAATAAAGTCTGAGACGTTAAGCAAAGTGCTTTTTAGAAATGCCAACACACTCAAAAAAAGATGCACTTCTCTATATGAAGTGTCACATGTTAGTCACTAAAACATGGATTGACGATTATAGCAAAACAAGACTGAGAACCAAGGTAGAGGCAGCTAAAGAAGTTGTTTGAAGCCAGAGTTATCAAAGGCTAGAAGTAAGACGCAAGGAGTGGTAGACTGGAGGGCCAGGAGTATGCTATGTGCCCTTTTGTGAGTCAGGCCAGTTCAAGGCCATCGGGTAGGAACTAACGGGCTGAGGTGAAAAGTGTGGGCCCAGTTAAAATCACCAGTGTCTAGGATCATTGTTAGACCCCAAATTTTGTGTTTGGCCATGAAACTAATAGAATGTACAGTAAGTGCAATCTGTAGTATAGGGATGATAGAGCACTTCAGTAAATGCAGAAAGCCTTAAGTAAACAGGTGTCAGCTGTGGGCCAGAAATTGCTGACATTTCTGTTTAACTGGAATATATTGACATCACAGTCTTTCTGAAATAGGCTGCTTCTGTCAAATAGTTCCTTGGTCACCATCCTCATATTTTGACAAGGAAAAACAATTTATTGACAGTTAACAATTTCAAAACTTTAATACTGTTAGCCTTTAGTAATGCATCTTATTTATTTTAAGGTTGCTTATATCTTCATATTTTTAACATCTGTGCCACTGAAATAGATCTTAAAATTGATAGAATCTTAGGTTAAGGGGAAAACAGTATTCGATGTCAGTGGGGTTTTACATATTTCTTCCTTTTGGGAATATTTACATTGAGACCTTAGTTTAATGTTTTAAAGTCATACTTTCCCTACGTCAACCTATTATGTTGTCAAATTAAGTTGTGATTTAAATTGGTAACATAAGAGTGATAGGATGCAATTTTAATCACAACCCCTAAACATGAGTCAAGAATATTTCTTCTAAAACATTTTTAGAGGTTTCTAAAGAAATAATTTTGGGAAGGATTCACATGTAAGATGCACAGTCATTTCTTGTGTGTGCATGTTGGGGCAGTCATGATTTGCTTAATAGTTTTCAGTCTTACCTTTGGATAGTGAAAACAGCGTGATCTGTTATCAGTCTCCTGAGGCTCCAGGGAAAACAGTTAATGGAGAATACAGAAATACTGTGTGTGTATGAGTTTCTCTCTAATGGCTTAAATATCCATTCTATCGAATAGCGATGCAGTATTTGTCATTAGCAAAAAGTACAAATTATATACAAAAATTGTCTTAGGCCAGTGGTTGGCAAACTCATTAGTCAACAGAGCGGCAAACCACGGCTCGCGAGCTGCGGCTTGCCGACCACTGTTTTAGGCTATAAACAAAATACTTTATAAAAGTCTCATGTGAATTGTACAATACATACAGTACTAGTACATATAAATGATAGGCAGCTCACCAAAGTGGAAATAGCACTGTTAACTGTGGCCAACTGTCATCAAAGAAATGCAGATTAGAGAGACTCTGAGGTTCCTCATTCACATCACTAGGATTTTTTTTTTTTCACGTATCGAATGCTGGAGTAGGAGCTAAAACCGGTATGATTGGTGGCATTATACTCTGATATGCTGCCATCCTTTTTAGTATTATATATTGAGCCATGAAACTGATCTAATCTTTTGGTCTAAGTCATCTTTCCTACAGAGATTAAAAAAAATTGTTTTAAAAAACACCATATGTGTAAAGATTTTCATTACAGTATTATAAGAATAGAACTTTTTAAGTACCTAACACCAATAGGAGACTGGCTAAGTAAAGCCTGGGAATAACACTTTATAGGCCATTATGTCATTAAATAGTAAATATGCTGCAGGGAGGTTGAGATCGCTTGCCGCACAATAGGAAATAAGTTGTACACCGATTTCAGTTTTCTTTAAAAACCAAGTACATATAAGAAAAGTAACTAATAGTAATGGTTGTGAGTATATGGGTAATTTTTATATTTTTTAAGTTTCAATTTTTAAATTTATTTAAAATAGGAGTATTTCCCTCTAGACAATATGCTTATATTAATATATTGATTTTTTTTCAATTCGCTTATTTTTATAGAAGATAAGGACATAGTCTCTTTTTTTAAATATTTCTTTATAGTTTCAGGTGTACAGCAAAGTGGTTAGAGAATCATGTACTTTTTAAAGTACCATTGCTTCAAAAAGTATCCAGCTGGCCCCATCCATACCTAGTAATCACGATGCTATTGACTATATTTCCAGTGCTGTAATCTACATTTCTGTGGCTATTTTGCAACTACCAATTTGTACTGCTTAATTTCTTCACCTTTTTTTAACCAACCCTCCAACCCAATTCCCTTTGACTGCTATCAGTCTGTTCTCTGTGAGTTTATTTATTATTTTTGTTTATTTTGTTCATTTGATTCTACATATAGATGAAATCATGTGGTATTTGTTTTTCTCTGATTGGCTTGTTTCACTTAGCATAATACCCACTTTCCATCCATGCTATCTCAAAAGGTAATATTTCCTTCCTTTTTGCAGCTAAATAGTATTCCATTGTGTAAATGTACCACAGCTCTTTTTATTCAGTCATCCACTGATGGGCACTTGGGTTGCTTCCAAATCTTGGCTATTTTAAGTAATGGTGCAGTGAACATAAGGGTGCATATATTCTTTTGAATTAGTGTTTTGGGTTTCTTCAGATATATTACCAAAAGTGGAATCACTGGCTCTTAAGAAGTTCCATCTTTAATTTTTTGAGGAACCTCCACACTGTTTTCTATAGTGGTTGCACCAGTCTGCATTCCCACCAACAGTGCACGAGGTTTCTCTTTTCTCCATATCCTTGCCAGTATTTGTTTGCTGATTTATTGATGATAGCCAGCCATTCTGACAGGTGTGAGGTCATATGGGTAATTTTTTAAACAAAGCATCATGTTGGCTCTTACAAATTTTGGTTTGTGATATTTGTTAAAGGAAGGAGCAGATGGCGTTTACCTGTTCCCTCCTTTGGTGTGATCATCCATGTTCTTTTAGTTGCAGGTTGAAAGAAATCTATTTCAAAATAGCTTAACATTTTAAAAAAGTGTTGGCTTGTATAACCAGAATTTACAGAATAAAAAGCTTCACCCATGAATTAAATATCTTCTCAGAAGTTGTCTCAGTTCTGCTCTCCTGTTGATCTCTCCTGAAAAAGCTTCTTCCTCCTGATTTCATCACAACTCCAGTGTAGCCAAGGGTCCTGAGGACAGCTCAGTCTTTCTCCGTTGGTTCTTGGAAGGTCCCAGGGCAGCTGGGATCGGTTGGCCAGCCCTGGGGCATGAGCCCACTCTGGAACTCTCTGGATAGGGTAGGGGGATTCCCATTTTTTTTTTTGTCACGTGGGCTAGTTTTGCTTTTTTCCCCTACATGTTGTCATTTTTTTTATTCCAACCTTCATGGTGTGTGTGTGTGTGTGTGTGTGTGTGTTTAAGCCTCCTCCTCCTCCTTTGATTATGGCACGTTTCCTGGCTTCCTATTAAAAATTTTAGGCCCTGGCCAGGTAGCTCAGTTGGTTAGAGTGTCATCCCGATATGCCAAGGTTACCGGTATTCAATTCCAGTCAGGGCACATAGAAAAATTAAACAAAGAATGCATAAATAAGTGGAACAACAAATTGAGGTCATTGATTTCTCTTTCTCTCTCCTTCCTTCTCTCCCTTCCTCCATCCCCCCTTCTCCTCTCTCTCTTTGCCTTTTTCTGTCCCTCTCCCCCTTCTCTCACTCTAAAATCAATCACTAAATTATTTTTTAAAAATATATTTTTATTATTTCAGAGAGGAAGGGAGAGGGAGAGATAGAAACATTCATAATGAGAGAATCATAGATCGCCTGCCTTCTGCACATCCCACATTAGGGACCTAGCCTGCAGCTGGGGCATGTGCCCTGACCATTAATTGAACCTGGGACTCTTTAGTCGAAGGGCTGATGCTCTATCCACCTAGCCACCCTGGTTAGGCCAATCAGTTATTAAGTTAAAAAACCTTTGTCATGCCATAGGCATTGATAAATGATGTGGCTACTCCTGCAAACATTTCTGCTTAGTTTTTGCTTTATTTTTGGTAGGAAATAGTCTTGAATCCTTTCAGAAGCCTGAGGTTAGAGGCAGCTGTGGAAATCTCTGCCTGTCACTTTGTCACCTGAATAATTTATTTTCCAAGTGGCTAACATTGTCTCATTTTTTAAATATGTGGAAAAAAGCCTTTAAAATAACTTTATGGGCCTTTTACACAAAAATGTTGAATAGAAGTTCCAGAATCAGTTTAATAAACTTGAAGGAATTTCCTTAAGAAACAAAGCAGTTGGTTTAGCTCTATAAATTTCCAGTTTGGCAGTGCCAATAAAATGGATGGTTCAGATTCCTGTTAAACCAGGAAGTCCCAAATGATGTTTGTGCAAGATTATAACTGTATTACTGGGAGGGTAAAGGGTTTCTAGTTAGGTAAATTTGTGAAATGCTGTTAGACATTATTCAATATTGGACTGATTAGTTTTTAACATAGCAGTGTGCATTTGATTCACTAGGTAACAGGGTTGTAGTGTATTTAGATTTGACTACCAAACATCCTTTTTAAAAATAGAACCGTTATTATGTGGTTAGGAAAATAGCGCCGTAACCATTTCTCTTACCAGGATGTAGGTCCACTTTCTTATAAGACTGGTTAAGTGGTGTGAGTTGGACATTATTGAGCACCATAGGGGATTTATTTTTGTTTTGTTTTAATGATAACTTTATTATTTTGTATGGTGGCAGACTTTGTTTAGTGGAAATGTAAGTACCTTTCTTGTATTCTTGCTGAAATAGATTATCCCACCTTCTGCAAGGTGGACAGCAGGCAGACCTACACTTACATAGTACAACCAGCCCTATGAGCAGCTCCAGAAAATATTCTTACTGAAGCCCCAAAGTATGTGGCATAGAAGGAAGAAGCAAGACTTTTTAGCTTTGGAAATTGAGGGTAAAATGTTTAAAAATCACTTTCATAAAAGTATTAGAAATCATTATCATGAAAGTGTCCCTATTAATTAGAACATTGAACTTTTATGCTTTCCTTTTAAACCTGCCATAATGAAATGCCCCAAATAAACCACAGCTAACTAAATAAGTTCATTTGTTGAATAGAGTTAGAATTAGCTTAAATGTCTAACGAATATTTGCCAAAATCAACTCACTTGGTTTTGGCATATTTAACATATTAGTTGTATCTGACAGTAACTGGCCACAGCGTGATTTGCTTCTTGAGACTGACTGTTCCTGGAATGTGCTAGTAATATCAGCATAAATGAGGGGACTGTGTATTTTTAATTGATGATGAGGAGGAAAGCACATATGATTCATATAAAAGTTGCATAAATTATTTAGGTGCAAGTTTTTTAAAAAGTCTAAGACATTCCAATGTATAAAGAGATTCTATAATTTTGCATTTTTTCCAGTAGAATTTTTATATTGTTGCCTTTACTAAAACTGGCTTGTTATCATTACTAACACTGTTAAAAATTATTAATATTGCCGAGATCCGTGTTGCTCAGTGGATAGAGCGTTGGCCTGCGGACTGAAAGGTCCCAGGTTCGATTCCAGTCAAGGGTATGTACCTTGGTTGCAGGCACATCCCCAGTGGGGGGTGTGCAGGAGGCGGCTGATTGATATTTCTCTCATCGATGTTTCTAACTCTCTATCCCTCTTCCTTCCTGTCTGTGGAAAATCAATAAAATATATTTATTTAAAAAAATGATTAATATTGATGTATAGCTCTTTTTAAAGTCATGTTTTTCTACTCAACTAAATTATCATGTCTTTTTCTCTTCTTTTTATACAGAGTTAGCTTTGGAATCAAACCCTTCTGACCATCCAAGGGCAAGCACAATTTTCTTGAATAAATCTCAAACGGATGGTAAGACAATATTTTTTTCTTCTGGGAAGTTTGAGACTGTTTTTGTTGCATATTAGAGAAAGTATTCAAGTGAGGAGAACTGTTGGCTATCTGTTTACACATTTTGCCACCTCTTTATCAACACAGTCAATTGGCCACATCATTTAGATGTGGTCTGTTTCTCCAAACAGCTGCGTCCTTTTCTCCTTGCTCCAAAGAGCAAACATTTTAAAGATGAGTGATAGGATTTAGGTCCCAGTTAAGTTTTTATTTTGAACAAATAAAAAAAAATCAGTTTATATATGAAGATTGAATTTGTGATTTTTGCCCCACTTTATATAGTGCTCAACCAAATGATGCCATCTCACATCCAGATTCATGCTACTCAGAATTGTTAAGCTATTCAAAATCTTCTCATCATAACGTAATATTGTGCCAAGGTACAGCAGAGCAGACACAGCCCTCTAGGGTTGCCTAGAAGGTTAGCCTCATCAGCAAGGGCACCTTTCCTGTATCCTGCTTATTTTAGGATGATCAGAACTATAGGATTTTAACACTCCTGCTTGCCTGATTATACCCCTTCATGTTATGTTAAACCTAGTTTACTTGCTTAAAAAGCCACTCATGACCAGTTTTTTACTTGACTACCATAGCAGAAATATAAAAAGTGAGGATTCTATTTTGTTTGAAGTGATACAGCACAATAAAAAGATGGAGGTTTCTAACCTGCCTTTTCATGGTGTGTGTGTATCTGGCCTGTCTTGAGCCGATGATTTTTGGTTAGAATTGCTGTATTTCTCAATTTCTTCCCGAGCTATGAGCTGCTCACGTGAAAGAAAGTGGCAATAGTAAAGAAAACTATCCCACGCCCCTCTCTTCAGTCCTGAGGAATGTGTGTCTGATGCCCGTTCCACAGTACAGGAGGGTGGGAAACCACACCCTCTTTGGAGCTCTTGTTATTCTGGCCTTGGTTAGAGCAGATAGATGTTGGCTGCTGGAGATATGTTCAGTTAGGTTAATACACACTTTACATTTAATTTCAATAGGTTGCTTCCCATTGAGTCATGACATTTATTTCTGTAGAAAGGTATTTTAGTGGATCACCAATAACTGGCCCAGGATGCTTCTGGGCGGGCTGGTGCCTGGCCAGAAACTGGTTCTTAGAGCCACCACTGTTAGATCCTGGTGAGTCCAGTAAGGTGGGAATAAGTGTAGAATTAAAACTACTACTGGGTAGCTGCTCAGACATGTAACAAGTAAAATTTATTAGCTAAGTTTCTCACCTGGCCTGATTCGCTTTGCCTTTTCTTCTGTACAAGGAAAGTCTTTCATTTGCACCTAATATAGAATATCTGTTCGGTCAAAAAGTCAAACTAAGTTTTTAGATTTACTTCGTGGAGCTCATCTTGCCATGTGATTTAAATGATAATTTTTGTTAAAAATTATTTTTAAAGTGGAATGGAATTTTGTGTCACTTTGTCTATTGGTAACCTGTCACATAATCAGCAGCTTTTATTTTTCTATGGCATTTGTATCAGAATTGATCAGTTAATTTTTTTTTTATTCTTAGTGCGAGAAAAGAAGAAGAACAACTATGTAAACCATGTAAGTAAACAGTTGAAAAGTTAAGTAAGAAACTAACAGTTTGAAATAAAAATTGTGATGATGCCTAGAGAATATAATAGACCCAGTACTGTTAGTATGGACATCTCTTTGTAGATTTTATAAATCTCTTTTGTTTTCATAATTGTCAAATATGTAGTCAGGAAGTCTTTAGCTTAGTAATGCTCATTTTTAAAGGGTTCTGACATTTAACTTAAGTTTCAATAAATACTTGTGGTTTAAAGATCTACCTTAATTTTTTGGCCTTAATTATTAAATCTTATTTTTTTTTAAAGTAACAAAAATGAAATAGCTGAGTTAGTGTTTAGCACTGTTTATTGACTTCCTGCCTTAGCAGTGAAACTTAGCTTTCTCCACCATGAGTTTATTTCCCTCCCTCTGTTCCCTCAGCATGCTACATGGTTTTTATTAAATCAAAGGATCAGCGTGTTTACGTTATTATGACTATACAAATGTTTTTTACTATCGAGCCTTACAGTTCTCTGGCTGTGCCATTTCCTTGGATCTCCTTCATTCTTTTTCTCAAGTAAACTGAAATCTAAGCACTTTTATACTTTTCCAGGTTAATCCCCCTCTTCCTAGCCAAGATTTCACATAGCCAAATGCAATAAGTAGGTTGGATTCCCCACTGCAAAAAAAGGAAAAAACAAAACAAAACACATCCCTCTACCCCCCTCTCCCGCCCCACATTTTTTGTAGCGATTTGGCAAAGATGACCATCAGACAGAAATACTACATTTATGCTATATTAACTTAATACTTACTCATTTCTCTGTGTGTGGAATTAGTTTCCTGACTATATTCTCTTGCCTGTTTTCTAACAACGGTTTTTCCTCCAAATGTTGTGACATTTGTCACCTGCCTATCAAAAATATTTTCCATCTGTTTTCTTTTTTTCTTGGAAACAAGCTTCCTTAGCTTTTATCATCCCACTCTGGTATAAACTGGTTTTCCCTAGACCTGCTCTGTGCCTTTTTCCTGGCACATCTCCTTGATGTCATCTGAGATCTCACATAACTGCTGTCTTGCGGTGGATCCCCTATGTCCTAGATTCCGTGTTTCCCTCTGTCTTGTTATACTCCCACGTTTTATTGGAGCACATTTCCCATGGAAAGAGTACATAGGCAGAAGTTTTTAGCGATCTGGCCTTTCTGAAATGCCTCCTATTTGAAGTATAGAAGTTTAGGTTGCAACTAATTTTTGCAGTGCCAAACCATTTCTACTGTTATTTGGGGAATTGCTCTTTAATCTGTTGATATTATGTGATACATTGCATATTACAATTTTAATCATTTCCCCCATCTCTTTTGGAAGCTTTTATTTTTAAAAAATATATTTTATTGATTTTTTTATAGGGAGAAGAAGCGAGAGGGATAGAGAGTTAGAAACATCGATGAGAGAGAAACATCGATCAGCTGCCTCCTGCACACCCCTTACTGGGGATGTGCCGGCAACGAAGGTACATGCCCTTGACCAGAATTGAACCAGAGACCTTTCGGTCCCCAGGCCCACGCTCTATCCACTGAGCCAAACTGGTCAGGGCTTTTGGAAGCTTTTAGTACCTTCTCTGTTCCTGGAATTTTGAAATTTCACCGTTGGTTTGGTATGTACCTTTTCTTTTCTTTTTTTAATGGCCACTAAGCCTGCAGATCTTCACTTATGGCAGTGAATTTAAAATGTATATTTTTTCTAGTATTTGTATTACTCAGAAGTTGGAACTCTTAGACCAGTATTCTTGCATGAATTTCTAACTTTTCCCCCTTCCTGTTTTCAACTCTTTCTTGTTCTACTTCCTAGAGATTTGTTTGACTTTATGCTCCAACCTTTCTATTGAATTTTGTTTTGTCTATCTTTTTAATTTATTGAGTTCTCTTCTATTCTGTCATTCTTTTTTTTTATAGCATCAGTTTTTCCACCAATGCAATTTTTTGTCTTTCTGAGGTTAAGAATTTTTTTTTTAAGTTTTCATTTGCTCCTGTATTTTGTCACTCCCATTAATTTCCTTCTTCTTGTTTTGATCTCTCTTGCTTGTTGGCTTTCTTCAGATGTGTGGTAGTCCCTGGCTCTATTTTAAGATGTAATTGGAAGCACCAGGAATGAGCAGGATTTCTGTTAACTCAGTGGTCAACAAACTCATTAGTCAACAGAGTCCAATATCAACAATACAACCATTGAAATTTATTTTGAGAGTCGAATTTTTGAAACTTAAACTTCTTCTAACGCTACTTCTTCAAAATAGACTCACCCAGGCCGTGGTATTTTGTGGAAGAGCCACACTCAAGGGGCCAAAGAGCTGCATGTGGCCCGCGAGCCGCAGTTTGCCGACCACTGTGTTAACTGATAGTCCTCATTGCAGGATTTTGGGATCAAGCCTCTGAGTTTGGAACCGGCCTTTGGTTCTGTCACATACACTGGCTTTCTTATTCCTGTCCCAGCCACTCTCTCTAAGCACCCAGTTAGTGCTTCCTCTGTTCTGCCATGTAAGTTACCATTCCTTTATCTAGTCTTCAGCTTTCAAACATTACAAAGTACATGCTTTTCGTCCTGTATTGTGTATAACCTTTTTTTATGCCTTTAGTCTAATGAGGATCTCTGAAAGGAAGGGGGAGAGGAAATAGATTTGTGGTCAGTCCATCATTTTAAACTTCGATTTACACTTTAAATATAAGTTCTAGCCTGGCCGGTATGAGTCAGTGGTTGAGCGTCAGTCCATGAACCAGAAGGTTACCATTTCAGTTCCCTGTCAGGGCACATGCCCGGGTTGTAGGTTTGATCCCTAGTAAGGAGTGTGCAGGAGACAGCCTGTCGATGTTTATCCCTCATCCATGTTTCTACCTCTATCCCTCTCACTTCCTTTCTTGCTAAAAAAAAAAAAATAATAATGATAATAATTAAAAACATTTAAAAATAAATATAGATTCTACGTTTAAAGTTAAAGTTTTAATTCAATATAATGATATTAACTCAGAGAATATTTTTGGTTATACCTATAATTAGCATACTACACTTTTCTACTAAAGCTTAAGAATTATATTCAAACCATGTACCCTGCCGTATTGTCCCATTATTATGCAACATAGATGGAGCACTTCTCATTAATGTGGAAAGTATTCGAAATTTTTAGGTTAATTAAAAGTCCTTAATTCTTAATATTCACAACGTGTGAAAAAGTAGAAGAAAGTGAACGGCTTTATTTTTAATGGGTTAAGATGAGGCAGTGGTGGAAGCAGAATTTCAACAGGTACTTCACCTTTAATAGTAGGATTTGGATTGTGACTTATTAGACTTCCATGTATGATTATCTTTCTAATCTTTGCCATTGAACCGTAAGTCTACTTATAAGCCCTTCACTTTCTTGCAAAGATTGTAAAAGTCCATCTCTTCTGCCCTTAGTGTTAAATGAAGATAAAGTGTGACTCTTTGTCCCTGTCTGTCCTAGTGACTAACTTTAATAATTCCTATGAACACTAAATGGTCAATAGTGTTTAATTTTTTTTGTATTTGCATTTTTTTAGTGTTTGTCAGTGTGGTGTATTTGAGGTGGTAGGCCAGCAACAGTAAGGCTTTAACCATAAAGGACATTTGTCTTAAGTTTTCAAGCAAAATAAGGGGAAATGAACCTGCTTGCACCGATGTATCCAGGCTTTGCTCAGAGGCTTGATTCTGCCACCCTGTAGTGAATACTAGATACGTGATCCTGGAAGTTTGAATAATGGGAGTAGGCCTGGAGTGATGAGCAAGTGTTGAATGTACCTTTGGCTGGATCTGTTTAGTATACTGTAAGTTGCTAATTTACTAAACGAACCCCCATGAGGCTGTAAGCCCATGTCCAGTTATGAATATTAAATGTTTTAGCACTGATACTTTCAAAGAGAAACCAATATACATTTATAAAAGGAAAAAACTTAAAGAGAGAAAAGTGGAGCAAATGTCACCCAAGCTTTACCAACTCATCTGTATTTTGGTGCATTTTTCCCCTGTTCTTTATATTTCCCCAATGTATAAGTTGTAGTCATAATTAGACTTCGTTATGGTGTATGACACCTTAATATTAGTGACCTTAAAAGATAAAAATAAAAGAAGAAAAATATTTGAATTAATTTTCATGCTGTATTTGTTTTTTGAGATCCCAAAAGTAAATTACGTTAACTGCATAGCTTAAGTAACAGCGTTTTAATTATAGTTAAAGCATTTTTAGCTTCAAGGAGAATTTGTTCCTCCAAATAGTACTTTTCAAAAAATGCACTGTCTGGAACTTTTGGTTAATAAAGAATAAGTGGCTTTGCAGTGAAACATCTGAAACAAGTGAAATGGTGTTTTATATAATATATAGATATTTCTGATTATTGGCTATTGGCAATTTTTTAGATGTTCTGTATTTTAAAAGGCCTCAACTAGATTTTGTCCCTACCCCATATTTTGAGTATTTGTGGGGCATACTGGTAGGAAAGTAGGGCAGCATGATAAAAACTATTTTATATTGATACAAGGAAGGAAGGCTCATCTGAATTAGTTTTTTAAAATACAATAAAACCAAGCATATTAAAATTGTTGCTATTCTGTAATAGTAAAGAATGCTACTTTTACTTTCAATGACTTACAGTGACTGGGATTAGGTATTTATTGGCTTTAAGGAAGAGAATTGTGCTAACATAGTATAGGCTATTTCAGTATTTGATTATTGCTATATTATTGGGCTTTTTACAAATCAATGGATAATTCCAAAATAAATGGATACTTCTAAAGTGTTTTGAAGATAGTTTATTCTCTAGAGGGCCTCAAAAAGTTCATTGTCACCTCTCCAATACAACTGCAGATAAATTTTAATTTCTATCTGTAGTTACGATTTACCTTCCAGCTGTAATTAATTTTGAACAATTTTTCAAACACTAGTTGAACTTCTTTCTAATTTGTCTCAAATTCTGTGCTCAGCAGCTGGAGGTAGGAGAAGAGACGAGTCCTCCCTTCCCTAGAGAAGTTTACTTTTTAATGAGGGGGATTCCCAGCCAGCAGTTCATGGCGTATAAGAAGAATCTTAATGCTTAATTGTTTGACATTTTAACCAAGGAAAAAAACACACTCTTATAGGTTTAACTTACTGTGACATTTTCTTCTATTTCCCTTCCCCTTCAGGTATCTCCAGGGCACCTTACTAAAAAATATAGCTCATGCTCAACTATATTTCTAGATGACAGCACAGTCAGCCAGCCTAATCTTAGAACCACAGTACAATGGTGAGTACAACTAGGTTGCCAAGGGCTGAGTGACAGACCCCGTTATGCTAAAAGCATCCTAGCCACCCATAATTTCAGTCATTTGATTGTCCTTCTTAGCGATCAGGTTAAGCAGCTGACGCCAACTATATATGGATTCAAGGACCTAAATATGAATTTTCAATTTTTATTTGAACCTTAGAGTGGATGGAAGAAAGGAAGGTCAGTTAGCAAATAAGAAATCCCAGAAAAAGTACTTATCTTTACTTTATAACATTGTTATGACATTGTTGAACATAATAAAAAGCAGAGGTGCTTTTTATTGGCTGTTTCTAGGAAAAAAAGAATTTCTTTATGAGACGTAGACCTAAAACAGTGAATACTACTTTGGAAGCTACTCTTGTAGTTTGTCCCCTACTGGCACCAGAGTGGATGTGCATTTAAATTTAGTTGGATTTTGTCAGATTTTTCCCCATTATACATTCTCTCCCCACCCGCCCTCACTATTTCTGTATAAAAATTCACTTCTCCTTCCTATCCCCCAAAGAGGGGGAAATACATCAAATCAGTATATATCTCCAAAACCCTAAATCAACCCATGTATAAGAAAAGCACAGTAGGAAAAAATGAGAAAGGTGAGGTTTGGAAACATAGCCAGAGTCAGGTTTATACTTAAGCAAACATGAACAGCGTGTCATGATGATGAAAACTATTCATAAATTTCTGGGAGCATCACATAGCCCTCAATCGGTGGAGATGCACTTTAAAAATACCCTAATATGAACCTTCCAAGCATATTTAAAAGGGAACTAAACCAAAACAGGATGTAAAGCTTCCTGACTCCCCCCTGGAGCTGTCCAAGGAACATAACCAATATCTCCTTGGAATATGAGTGTTTATTTTCCAGAATACAGTTTGGGACATGCTATCTGAAAATATTGATACTCACATCCCTAATTTTATTTTTCAGTCTTAAAAACGTAATTAGCTCATAAATTTAATTTTGCTTCTAATGTACCAGCTTCTTTACTAATTAAATTATCAGTACTTTTAATTAAAAATAGCGAGTTCACAATCAATAATATACCTTTCTTCTCTTACTTATAACAGTAGTTGAGATCAAATTGTGTTTCGGCAAAAACAGCCTCATCTCTCTCTAAAGTCCTGAGCTTTGGCACCTGTTGAGTAATCGCTGAATATTTTTATTCAGCCAAGGCACTAAATCATGAGTAAGAAACCACTCGGCTTTGGCTACATTCTGTAGATTCTTTTGAAATCAAAAGATTGTGATGTTACAACATATAATTCAAGAGTAGTTTTAAAGATTAATCTTGCTCAGACAAGTAGGTTTCATGCTTGCTTCTCCAAATTAGTCTAATTTATGAAAGTACAGCAAGTTTTAATTTGATTTCATTAAGTTTTGCAAAAGATCATTCAGTACATTCACTATTAGTGAGATAAAGGTTGACTGAGAAAGTTAATAGAGCTACTTGGCTTTTAGGGATGATTTTGAAAAGTGTTTATCATGGGATAGTAGCACATTGTTCTCAGTGGGGTGGGTGAGCCTTAGAATCACTTAGGCAACTATTTTTTCCAAAATATATGTCTCTAGAGCAGTGGTTCTCCACCTTCCTAAGGCTGCGACCCTTGCATACAGTTCCTCATGGGGTGGTGACCCCCAGCCATGAAATTTTGCTACCGTTATGCATCGTGATGTAAATATCTGCATTTCCCAATGGTCTGTGAAAGGGTCGTTCGACCCCCAAGTTGAGAACCACCGCTCTAGAGCATGCATCTCCCTTCCACTCTCTCAACATACACTCTCACTCTCACAAGCCTTTTGATAAGCCGAGGAAGGTTGTGAGGCCTGATTATATGAACAAAAGCATCCAGAGTGATTCTGATTATTTTATTTTTCCATCACTGTTTGTCTCCTCTAGACCCCTGCCCCCTCCTCCCATTCCTCTTCACCCTGCAACCAGTAGGATGTTTGGCATGATTATGTGAACAAAAGCATCCAGGGTGATGCTGATCTTCACTCTGACCCACATGTTCCCAAACTTTGAAGCAGATTGCAGTCACCTGGGGAGCTTTAAAAAGAATCCCACACCATTTATATCAGAGCATGTAGAGGTGGAATCAGGCAGTTGTTAAGGCTCCTCAGCCGATCCCAGGGTACAGCTCAGCTTGGGAACCTCTGCCTGGTTAGCCTGCGGGAAAGAATTGCCTCTAGTTATTGGTGGCACCTTGAGCAAGTCAGCTGGAAGCCTTGGTTCCCTCCTGTGAAATGGGTTGTTGAATTAACTATTATCTAAGGTTCAGTGGTCACTTTCAGCTTTGAAATTTTATACTTTGAATTCTGTGGTTTTTCAAATCAATTTGAAGATGAAACTGAAGCACTATAGAAGTATCCATCTTTGATGCTAACAATGGTATGGGCCTTTTTTTTTTTTTACAAGTGCTAATATTATACAGACCTAGTTATAAAATTCAGATTTGCCTTCCCTCAGTTATTTTGAGCTTCATTTTAGACACTTAAGGACAAAGAGGAGAAGCATATAACTTAACAAGAAAACCCCTTTGTTGTGTGGTACACAATATCTTTGAATAACATACAGTTATTCAATTAGGAATATAGTAACTTACATGTTATATCTGAGGATTTACATCTCATTACTATTTCATTTAGGCTAACTTGGGAGTAATTTATTACATGTTACACTGGTATTATGCTGCATTGTTAGCACTGCTTCTTTCAGGATAGACTATTTGTGGGTTCTTATATTTGCTCTTAAGATTTTATTTGATATAGAGCACATTATTTGCCTTTCTAGAAATTATGGAAATGGGTGGGTAGGGGAATAGTGAACTAAATTAACTGAAATACAGAGCTTAACAACCTTCTTTCAAAAGCACAAAAAACTATGTAGCTTAAATTGAAGCATGTACACAAATATAACTTGTACAGAATGAAAGGTTCTGTGGGTGAAAGGGCAAATGATGGGAAATATGTAATAACTTACATATTAATAATCAACCCAAACATGTCTTCTAACAGCATATTACTTAGCATTTTGGTTTTTCTATTTTTTTTAAAAGCCAAAGAACTAAACAAAGGGAAAAGTACCCGTATGATACTGTTCTGAATGAGGATTCCAAGGCCACTGGGCAGCTGGGAAGGCTTCCCCCACCCGAACCCCTTTTGAAAATGTGTTCATACCTAACGTATTAAAATCAATTGTTACAATTCTTTTTCCCTCCACAGTGTGACGTTAGCAATATATTACCACATAAAGAACAGGTGAGTTTAAAACCTGTCTTGTTATTCTAGCAGTAGATTTACAAGCTATCAAGTTTAGTGTTAGGTAATAACTCTAGACATTGGAGTGAACTGTAAAGTGCTTTATTACATTATTGGAGTGAATCATTTGTTTTTGTCTTAGGACTCTTAATGCTTATTGTGGATCCCAAAGAGTATTTGTTTGTATTAGGAATTAAAATCGAGAATTTAAAAATAAGTCCATTGTATGGTAACACAGGATTTTTCTAGGACTCTTGAAATTTTAAGCTAGATACTTTTTGTGCATTAGAGGATACTTAGCCGCATCCCTGGCCTCTCTATGCCTTCTACTCAACAGTGCCAATAACAGCCTCTCCTCAGTTCACATTGTGACACCAGAAAAATCTCTCCAACCATGACCAAATGGTCCCTGGGGGACAAAATCACCCCATTGAGGACCATCGTATTAACATAATTATTTTTCGCAACAGAAAAATTGAGTGGAACGGGTGCCATTTATTTATAGTTTTGCAAATCTTTTAATGTCTGGCTTAATAGAAAACAGATGAATTTCATGTATGCTCTGTTTTCAATCATTTGCAATTAACTTCAGTCATTTATTTTGAAAAACCAACATGAAGACCCAGTCTCATGTAGTTATATAGCTACGAAATTGTGTATTGCTAAAGCCTTCCAATAATTGTGGATATTCTTTGATACCATGCCAAAAGTCCATAAGTGCTGGACTAATGGAATTGGTTACAATGGAATTTAAAATCATACCCGCAAACTTATAGTAGGTAATTTGTTAAATTAATACCCATTGATCTATCTTGTATGTTTAATGAATGTTTATTTGCACATGATTTTATTATAATATTATGTACTGGTCATTTGGAAAGTATTGGTTCATATTTCTTTATAAAGTGGCAAAAGCTCACTTTTGTTAGTATCACCGCCAATCTTAGGTATTGAAAAGCTGTGAAGCTCACAGAAGAAGGTATATATTTTCCCAAATCCTGACTTTTAGCTTAAGAGCTTGAATCGTGTCATTGGCAACAAACATACAAATTATTTTCCTTGAAGTGCCAGACTCATTTTTTGTTTTTGAGAGAATGACAGTTGTACTATCAAATATAGATGTTATTCTATGAAAAAAGAAAAGTCTTCTTCAGATCACAACTAAGTCAGAAGTGCTTTTTCTTAACACAACCACATTTTATAACGCAGAAGTGCTTAATGCATACTTTCCATTTATTCAAAATATAACAAGAATGATCCAAGTTTAATAACACTATCCATTTTTACTGCTTTATCAAGGATGTTCTTAAGCAAAGCAGTTTTTTTTATTTTCAACTGCTAGAGGCAGTGAAGAATAGAATGACTACTAGTATAGTGTGGTTCTACTTCCTTGATTCATGCTCAGAAACCAATTTTACTCACTTTTGCTTTTATACAATAAAGGCCTAGTGCATGAATTTGTGCACATTGAAAGGAAATTAATCAAAGGGTGGCTGGCAGGACAGAACTGGGCAAGATAGCCGGACACTCCCTGCTGCCAACTTCCCATGGTCCCTCCCTCCCTGGCTGGCTGCACTTGGGGTGGCACCGAGGCTTGAAGGGCGTCTGCGGAGTGAGCAGGATCCCTCCGGCAAGTGGGGTCCCTCGGCCTGGCCTGCAGGGATCGGGCCAAATCCGGCAGTCTGACATCCTCCCAGGGGCCCCGGAGTGCAAGAGGCACTCTGCAAAGTCGCCGTCACTTGGTAGCTCCCACATCGAGCGTCTGCTCCCTGGTGGTCAGTGCACGTCATAGCTACTGGCTGGTTGCTTAGCTTTTTATGTATATAGATAGGAGATTGCAAATGTCAGGGGAAAGGTAGGCACTGCCTTAATATTTCTATAAACATGGTTTTGAACTCAGGGGCTTCCTGAGGAGGAAGGGACCTAGGGAAACCCAGGGGCCTACAGAATATACTTGGAGCACTACTCTTTAATGAGCAGAGTGTATTGTGTATAAACATTTAAATCAAAAGACTAGTCACTTTTAAAACAAAAAGGCACATTTTTAACAAACCATTTAAAAGAGACAAGAAGAAATACATAATAACAATCCCATATACTAAAAGCCTAATATGCTAAGTGTCTGACTGTTCAGCCAGTTGCCATGACATGCACTGACCACCAGGCAGACACTCCCACCGGTAGGTTAGCTTGCTGCTGGGGTCCAGCTGATTGGGACTGGGTAGGATGAGAGGGACATGCCCTGGAGTCCTGTGCTCCCTCCCTGGCCCCCAGCATGCACCAGTGGGGTCCCTCGGTCTGGCCTGCACCCGCAATCCGGGACCCCTCAGGGGATGTCAGCTGGTTTTGCCCAATCCCCGCAGGCCAGACCGAGGGACCCCTCTGGTGCATGAATCCGTGCACCGGGCCTCTAGTATAATACAAGAAACTAATGAGAGGAAAAGAAGTGGAAAAACATGAATCTTATATTCACATGAATTAAAATTCTAAGGACGTTATTGTCTACTACTGCCACTTTATAAAATGGTCATGTGTATTCCCTTGTGAGGTCAGAAGAGTGCAGATGTGTCTGGTTTACAGCATTGCCGTTAGGGAGGGTCAGTGTTTATTAAAGCAACGCTAGCTGGCCATCATAGGAATGATTTCACAGAATTTGATATGCTGAGTGAAAAGATCAGGAAATCCTCTTACTGAATCCAAGAGAGGAATTTGTAAGACGGCTTTGTTGAAGGTTAAGTTTCTCCCTCTACCCCTCTCTATTCCCAGCAGTTGTGTTGCTAAGATATTGCCAATTTCTGAATTAGTTTTAAAAAACACATTCTTATTTTTTAGAGATGCAAATAGATCCTTGGATATTTTCGATGAGAGATCACATCCACTCACAGTAAGTCAGTTTTTTATGGAAGTTGTATTTTTCTCTTATACAGTTGTGTTTATTTCATGCCGATTTGCTTTGTAATTAATTACTAAAAGAAAATTACTCCTAGGTTGAAGTCAAAGTCATCTTTTAAATCCTTTTCCCCACCCCATGTTATATCTAATTATTTTATAAAAGAAGTGTTTTATAAGGGATATGTCAGTAAGAACTGAGTTGCATCTTTGTATAATTAGTGAGCTAAGATAAGTAAATGGATTAAAGGAAAACCAAAGTGTATCTTTGTAAAAGATAATTTTCAGTAGCATCAAACAATATAATTATTTGTAAATAAACTTAAGAGAGATGTTAACATCTCTATGAAGAAAATTAAATAACTATTTAAATCTTAAGTTAATTAAAAAGACCAATACTTTCAAATTCACTACTTCATATGCTCCATCACATGTGGCTGGTGACAACTGTATAAGGCAGTACACCTTAGACCTGGTGGTTACAGAAAACAAAATTATTTTCAGAATTGATTACCGAGAAGCATGACATGGTGATCAAGACTTTTGAACCTAAAAATAAAATTTAAATAAAAATTTAAATAATTTAAATAAAATTCTGTAGCAGGAAGGTAGAAGGAACACAAATTATTTGAAGTTGTGCCTGTATTTTTCTTTAATGAATGGTGGTAGTGAGTATTGAATCACTATTCTTTTTTAAGATCCCATTGTTTATATTTAAATGTTTATAAAAGATGTCATGCCTTAGCTGGTTTGGCTTAGTTTAATAGAATGTTGGCCGGTGAACTGAAGGTGCTGGGTTCAAGTTCAGTCAAGGGCACATGCCTGGGTTCTAGGCTCGGTCCCAGTGGGGGCATGCAGTAGGCAACCAATCAGTGATTCTCTCTCATCATTGATATTTCTATCTCTATCCCTCTCCCTTCCTTTCAGAAATAAAAACATATATATTTAAAAAGAGACATGTCACCCCAAAACACATTTTAAGGGACATGGGGGCACAAGTAGAAGACTGCTATCATAAGAGGACTTAGGTATTTTTCTTCCCTGGATACTTACATTGCATTTTTTTCTTTCAGCGAGAAACAGTTCCAGAGGAATATTTTAGGCATGATCCTGAACACAAATTTATATACAGATTTGTTCGGACTCTCTTCAGTGCTGCACAGCTAACAGCTGAATGTGCTATAGTGACTTTGGTAAGATAGTTTTTCTTTCGGAAAGCATCTTTTCTGTCTTGTACACAGGGTATGGTTCTGTTTTTGAAATAAAAGTAGGTTCCTGAAATGATCAAGACTTTATTAAGAGAAACCTATCAAAGGAAGCAAAATACACAAATTCAAGCTAAATAGTCATGATTTAAAATGTTGCCATTGCTTTTCTCATCACAAACAGTTGTTATTAAAAGCAGCAGGAGAAATTTCTATTTTCCCCCTCACCTCAGGAGACACACCCATGTGTAGTGCACACACTTGCACACATACAAGGTGTGCTGGTGGGGTAGGATGGGGCAGTACAAACCATCTGCTCCCCGAGCAGAGGCTGAATCAGTGTAGGTCTGAGCTGAGCCCCAGGTGGTATTACCCAGGCAGTTTTAATGTATCCTGCTTGAAAACTATAGCTTTAAATTCTCTGTTCCTTGGATGATGGGTGTTAATCTATCCCTGCTGTCCTCTTGTGCCTGCCTTTGAAGTCACCCAGGATTATAGTGCCAGTAGTACCTGAAAAGGCTTTGCTAGTTGCCTGCTAAGCTACAACTGTGTGAGGACCTGGGTGTCATCGATACAGAATTCCTATGGTAAGATTTTATCATTTGGAGTAAGTCCTATCCTACTGAGAAGTGGTTAGAATGATATCCCCCCTTCCTACAGCAAACCTAAAGGGAAAAGCCAACATCAGGGTCTGGAAGGAAAGAATACCTGAGTCAAGGCCTCTTTAGTGCCCTGTTAAATTTCAGTGAGGCACCGGTCAGACATAAGCCTCTTCAGCTGTCTGGAGTGCAGAGCACGTGCTGAGAATGGCAGGGGGGCACGTCCATAGAGAGAGCGAGGTAACCCAGGAAGGAGGGCATCTGGTCTAGAAGAGGAGGGAGTTCTCTTTAGACACGTTAAGCTAGACGTACCTGTGAGACAGCAGGGTGGCAGTGTCTAGTGATCATTTGAATATACGGAATTAGAGCATGATTCTGAGCTGTAAGTAGGGACTCAAGAGTAACTGTCCAAATGCAGAGGAAGCATTAGCAGACAGGATTCTTCAAAAAGGTAACTGAGGGAACAGTGTTTTGCAGACGTGGGATGGGATGGATTTCACTGATGGAAGAGTTAGCTTCAGTGAGAAGGGAAATGTCACTTCCACTGACACAGGAGGGCAAGTTGAGAGAATGCCAGTGTTGTGTAAGTGCCTCCGATACTTCCTATAAAGTAGCACTGAACTTTGCAAGGAGATTCGTTCTTAGAGGGCCGAGTTTGGGGGAATAAGTGCAGAATTTCACCAAGAACATATGTTCGGTAACCGTTTGTTTTTGAAAACACAGTTGAGTTTGGAGAACATTGGCAAATCTGAGCTCTCAATCTCATAACTTTCAGGCAGTAAACATATTCTTTAAAATTGGACTTTTTCTTTTTGTCAAATAGCATATATACTTTTCTGCAGAGCAACCTTTGAGATAACAAATCACAGTTTACCTCTATCATCTTTACTCAGCGGTTAACTTCTTTGAGTTCTCTGTAGAACAGGCATTTCATTCATGTAAAAGGAATCTCATAAGCTACCTGGCAGGTTAGGAGTACCAGGGATACAGGCTGGCAGCACTGTTACCACGTAGAACCCAACAGAATTGGCACTTAAGTTTCAGATTATGTTAGAGGTGAATTTCACAAAATGAGCATGGAGATGTGAGCACTGGGGGAGATGAGAAGGACCATCCTTTTAGTTCCTTATAAAAGGCACTGAAATGGAAAGACCTGATCGTTGTACAGTCCAGCCTTCAGCACACCTGCTTGTACCGCCTGTCCTGCTGCACCACGCAGCAGCCACTGGGAGGCTCCATTGCCCCAGTTTTTATTTTCAGCCTGTGCCACAAAAGGACTGGTTACTGGGAAAACATCTAAATGTGCTCTTAGGAATTTACGTGTTCAAGTATTTTGAAAATCAGCATATAACTACCAGCAGGTATGAAACATTGTATGTGATAGGCACTCCAGTATTTACTAGACAACTTGAATCTACACTGGGTCTATATATGTAAGATGTACATTCATTCCTGTGACCAAAAAATTGAGCTTGTAATTCACATAGGGAAAGTAAGCACCAGGAGTATCTGATTTGCAACTGTGACTTGGCTTCTAGCTTTGGCTGGCCAAGCAGCCTCTGTAGAACCTGAGCATAAAAGACACGTTAAAAAATAGATGAAATCTGTCCTTCTAAGAGTTGTTATCACACCACTTCCACTGATCTGAAATCAAAGACGGTGCTCTGCTTTTGCAGGTTTACTTAGAAAGACTTTTAACTTATGCCGAGATCGACATTTGTCCCACGAACTGGAAGAGAATTGTTTTGGGAGCTGTCCTTCTCGCCTCCAAGGTTTGGGATGACCAGGCTGTGTGGAATGTGGACTACTGCCAGATCCTCAAGGACATTACTGTAGAGGACATGTGAGTGTGTGAGGTTTTGGTGAATTTTCTAACCCGTTTCCAGGACCTCATTTGCTTCCATAAACTTTATATGTTAAGAAATATATGCCAATGTTACTTTGTGCGGAGAACTGAAAGAGGCATAAAATTATATACTTCTTTCCGTCTATATCTTTGGATAATAATTCATATTCCTCATTATTAATTAGGTCTTGATATGTTACTGTAATAACCTATATATATATATATATATATATGTGTGTGTGTGTGTGTGTGTGTGTATAAGGCTAACGTGCAGTGTCTCCTCAGGAGTTCATTCACTCACTCTGATATGCACTGACCACAGAGGGCAGCGCGGAATGAAGGAAGGCCATGGCCAGCAACTGGGGAAGGGCCTAGAGACCCTCCCCGTACATGCATTTTGTGCACCAGGCCTCTAGTCTGTTTGATAATTATGTCCCTGGTGGTTTTTGACAAACATTCCACAAGCTCACTACCAGGACAAAGTACAGTGAATATCTCTGTGACTTTTTAAAGCCACCTATGAGGTCCAGTCCATTTTTAAGGGGCATACCTCTGACCCTTGAAAAAAATGCTTGGCCACTGTTAATGTCTTAGGGCCACTAGGCTATTGAGAGGTTATGGCTTAAACCCGAGTCACACGTTGTATATTTGCTTTAACTGA
Organism: Lasiurus borealis; assembly: GCA_004026805.1. Taxonomy (NCBI): domain Eukaryota; kingdom Metazoa; phylum Chordata; class Mammalia; order Chiroptera; family Vespertilionidae; genus Lasiurus; species Lasiurus borealis. The sequence continues at coordinate 31,959 of PVJN01016541.1, forward strand.
TCTTTCCCTCCTTTCATCTGGAGTTCAGTTGTTAAACCATGATGGAAAATTAGCTGCATATAACGGCTTCATCCCTGTGCTCTTGCCTGCCCTTTTAAGAGGATTGCAAGTGTTTAAAAATAGGTCTGATGAGTTAGGAAACGCCTACCTCTCAGTCAGTTGGCAGAGCATCACTGGGCACCACCTAGTGCCCATGCCATTTGAAAGTTTTCTGCGGCACTCGGCAGCCACAGCAGTGCATTGTGGGGGGCTGTAGGCAACCATGATGGTGTGTTCCTCAGAGGCGGCATGCTGGCCTGAGAGTGAAACACTGAACTTAACGTGGGCATCTGATCTGGCCACATGGAAGGACCCTAATGTTGGTAGGCAGGATGAGCCAAAGAGGTACTTCTAGCAGACTCTCCCACTGCCCACCTGACAGTGAAAATGTCTTTGTGGGTGGCATTTAGGAAAACATGAAAGAACTCCTCTTGATAATATTGAACAGCATAAGAAGGAGTAGTTACTGTGAAAAGATCTAAATGTGCTCAGTATTAGCAATTTACAGATTGTAGTAGGCAGGGGCAAGAATCTGTTTTTGTTGCTTTTGTTCATTACTCCAGACAAGACTCATTCAGAACCACCAGAGTTCATATTTCCAACTGAAGTGAGGAGACTTGTGACCAAGAGGAGGGACCCGAGTGATTGTCAGTATCTGGGGCTTTTGGGGCAAATGCCCACTTCGATAACAGTGTACACCGAGTAGTTTTGGTGATATTGCTGGTAGCCTTCTTAGCAGACGGTGTGACAGCAAATAATGAATTTGAAACCAATGGAAATACTTTAAGAAATTGCAGAAGCTCAAGGGACTTTTGATCACCATTGTCATGAGTCTTCACACTGGTTCCTTGAAGGATGGAGAATTTTGATCATGAGCACTAGCTCTGCCAGGATGACAGCTGACCTGTTCTCAAAACCTGTACCTCAGCTGGCTGGGGCTCTGGCTCTAGCGAGAACGTCAGAGCACACCAGGAAAGGTGTGGGTTTTCCTAGAGGTGAGCCACAGCGGCAGTGGTGGCAGTCTGCTACCCGATGACAGTAGTAAGCAATGCTTTTTGAATATGAACAGAAACACCGGGCGCTATGTTTATAATAGGCTGCTTTTGTTTGTGACCTTTGAAAAGGGAAGGCATTAATTACAACCGTGTTCAATATATACTGGTTTCATTCCCCTGCTGTTGACTGCTATTTGTAATGATCTCATTTTGAGTCTAAATTGAAAAATTGGTGTTTCTGCTTTTTCTTAAACTTTCCAACATCTATGTGCCTTTTTCTAAAAATATATTTCCCTTCAAAAGGATAAGTTAATCTGAGCAGCTGCTATTCAGAAAATTTGCTGTACCTGTAAATGGTGTGCTATTCAACCATCTAGCCATTGAAAAACAAACAACAACAACAACAAAAAAAAACACAACAGAAGTTGCATATTCTGTAGGCATAGTGCTTTTCTTCCATCATTAAACCTCTATTAATAGACATTTTAATCCGATGAAGTACTGTATTTCTACACAATTAAAATGTATTAGTGGAGCAAATATAAAAGGGATACTGAAGTGCATTTATTCCTGTGGTAAATTAAGTCCTGATTATCAAACCATTATCTGATTTACATTTCTATAGGCTTATGGCTATCTAAATGAATAGGAAATCAATTTTGGAATTAGGTGCAGTCAGGTTAAAAGTTCACCAAGTGAGAAAACCTCATCTCTGCTCATATTATGACCGCTCTTCACACAGGAGAGCATCAAGCCTTTGTTGACCTGTGCAATGGATAAACTATTAAAGCTTTACAAAAAGAATATATGAAAAATAAATCCCTCATGTTTGTTTAGGTGTTATTTTTATGTAACTCTATCAAGGGGTTTCTATCGAAGTAGCATGATTTGCTCTAATTTTATATGAGAACACTTGGCAGGTGATGGCAGTGTGGTCACACAGCACAGGACTGGACCCAACTTTCCTTCCACGCTTGGTTGAGCTCACCCCTGTGGCTCTGTTCCCCTCTGTCTGGCAAGGGGGGTGGATGCTAAGCATTCCCAACAGGGAAGAAACGGGTTGGAGTCGAGTCCAGTGCTCTCTCTGGCAGGGGTCATATCGTAGAGTGAGCTTCTCCAGCCAAGACACCTGTGTGTGCTCTCCCTGCCATCCCGTTTAAACACTGCATCCTGACCTGTCAGGGTGACAGTTGCTCACCCCGGAAGATGAAGGTGAACAAAAACTTGCATTGTGCCCTCTGACATCAGCCCCACGCACTGGGGTAGGGGAGGCTTTCCTATCGAATGCGGCCGGCTTATTTATTTATTTATTTATTTGAGATGAATTCTTGCTGCTTCAAGAGTTTTCCACCTCGGGGATAATAGCGGCGGCTCTCGATGCATCCATTTGTTGCCGTGGTGATGTGCCCACTCCTTTTGTTGGCGCCTCTCTACTTCAATAAGTCCCTTCCTGTTATCGGCCTGGCGAAAATGTCTGCAAGTTCTTCAGAGCTAATAAACAGCATACATCACTCCTTTCATCTGAGCACTATAGCGGGGCGCAGGCAGCGGACAGCTGCACTAATGGAACTCTGAAGAATGAGCCCCGAGTCAGCAGCACAGGCGCACAGAGGGCCCTCGCCTCTCCCCCCTTGTCCGGAACCCAGGATGCTGGGCCGCAGGGAGGACCACAAATAGCTGCGCCTTGTTTGAACATTAGGGTATTCATAGAGCCATGTAGCCGTTACTTGTTTCAAAACAAAATTCAGAGTCATCCTAGTGGCTCATATGATGTATTTTAAGAGAGTAGTCCAATTGACTAAAATTGTCCTGTATTGGTTTTGTCTCCTCCTCCTCCCCAGGAATGAGATGGAAAGGCATTTTTTAGAGCTGCTTCAGTTTAATATTAATGTTCCTGCCAGTGTTTATGCCAAATACTACTTTGATCTTCGCTCCCTAGCCGATGACAACGACCTGCCTTTTGTATTTGCTCCTCTTAGCAGAGAAAGAGCCCAGAACCTAGAGGTAAGGCTGAGGAGTCCCTGAGTGTGGTTTCTGTCAGTCACCAGAGCTATCATCTGTGGGTAAATCAGATGAAGCCGTGATGAGGAAAATGAAAAGCTTTTTTAAATTTAACAAATCGAAGAGCTTATTAACCCTTTCACATCATATGTCTTATGGTTTCTACAAGAATCTCACATTAAAAAAATATACATCTCTTCTGAGACCATAATTCAGAATGTTTTAAGTCAAATCTAATCTGTTAATGGTTTTCCATTTGAATCTCTACCCTTCCTTATAACTGTACATAAATAATTTCTTAGAACTGAATCACTATTCTTACCTACATACCGAATCTACTTACCATTCTTAATTCAATTTGCAAATTCATATCTTTCCTATATATATCATGGTTCAGTCCCATGAGTTTATCAGTACTAGTAGTTAACCTGGGAAACATATACTTACAATGTATAATGTGTGTTTCAAATATTGGGTATAGAAAGTACCTGGGTTTTTAATGGAAATGGTTAAAGTACATGGTTGCAAAGTAATATTTATGGCTTATGACTTTTGGTGAGTATACAACAAAATTACCATTGAAATGGACTCTCTTAAAATGGATACTTTCTGTGGTACCTGGGAGGTACTTTAGAAAAAGATATTTTTCTACCATAAATTAAGTGCAAATGACATAGTTCCTTATGATGCATCAGTCATTAGACTTTCCCTACCTTCCCATAAAGTATAGCACACACCTGCCACATTAAAATTTGCTTAGAGTATATTATAACTAATGGAGGTTGGATAGAAATTGAATAGCAGAGTAAGTACCAATTTGCCTAAGTATATGCTCTTTACATTTAAGGAACAAGTGTACAGGCAATAAATGATATGGCTGTTAGGGGCCTATTACATTCTTGACTTCTTTGAGAACCCAATTTTTAAACAATTCTAAGTTCCTCTTTGCTCTGGCAATCTAATCACAGTCCCTAAAAGACTTACCCCCTTCGTGAATTAGCAGGAGGTACATCCCCCTAACCCGGCAGTGCAGACAGCAGCTGCCCAGAGCAGCAGTAACTGTGACCTAGAGAGAGGAGTGTGGATGGGTGGCTTATCAGTGATGTTTCTGGAAGGTTGGTTCTCTTGTTTGTTTTTAACGGTGTCTGTGTTCTATGTGATTGCCTTTCCAAGGCCATTTCCAGATTGTGTGAAGACAAAGACCTGTGCAGAGCTGCTCTGAGAAGGTCCCTCAGTGCTGACAATTTCATTGGTGTGCAGCGTTCGAAAGCCATCCTCTCTTAAGGAAGAGGTGAGGGGTGGTAATACCGCGAGCCCCTCCCTCATCTACAAGGACTGGAGAAATAAGCACCTCTCCTGCTCAAAAACCAGCAAAGTTAGTACTTTCACCTTAGACACACGTCAAGTTGAAGAGACTCGTGGGCAGCGAGGACTGTGCTCATAGAAAGAACGGGACCTTGTCAGTGCGACACACTCTGTCCTTTAGTTACAAAAATCACTCAAGAGCTAAAGCTCCCAACCCACACAGATATTTGCTTACAATGTAGGCTGATAACTGTGAACTATGTGAAGTTTTTTTTTAATTCAAGTTTAAATTTTGAGGCTTGAAAGGCACTAACTATATAACTTAATGTCTTTCCTACTTTTCTGAATTGCCCCTCCAAAAAAAGAATAAACCTTCGCAATATTGCTACCCATTCCTTCACAATCAATGCAGTATTACCATTAAAACATGGGATGCCTAACAACTCACAAAGCCACTTAGGAACAGACTATAGCATTGTTAGGTATTAAAGGATTCTTCATATTACATGGTGGAAGTTGCTAGTCATTATTGGCAAACAGTTGAAATGAAAAAACTGCTGAATAACACTTCTCATTCAAATTCTTTGCAAGGACTACTTATTAGCACAGTAGCATGTTTGGGGTAAGAGAAAGTGTCACTATTGATTATCTACTTAGCCTGGGTCCACTCTGCATATCTTAAGAACTATAATGGGATTTTGAAACAACTATAATGATGCTTCTCATTTTCTGATAATTTTCTTGGTTAAATAAATGTATCAAAAGATATTTTCATAATTCCAACCAATATGGTGGTCCAGTGATAATAAGCAGATAATGAGATAGGTGTTCCCCAGGTGCAATTCTGGGCTTGGATAACAGTGTGCTAGGGCTCTCCTCCAGAAGTATAAATGCTACAGACTTTAATTTGAAAGTTTAATTAAATTTCTCATTTAGTTTTTTGTTTTTTCAAGTTACATTTTTATATAAAAAATATAGGAAGCAGGAAGACAGAGTTGTTATGGCAATTCCATAAAATCAGCAGAGGTGTATATTTATTCTGTATTTCTGCTCTACCTTAATAACCATTCTCAAAATCCCATAAGACTACCAGAGCTGCAGATTAAATGTCCACATTGTATTCAGAGGGAAAAAATAGAGAGAAAAAAAGATTTCTACTATATCCTATTTGTTTAGTTTAGCGAACTGTGAAATGACAAAGATTGGCTGAAACCAAAAAGTTTATTTAAATTTTAATTTTTTGGTTCAGCCTATCTTTGCCATCTTTAAGAGGGGAGTGAAACAAAAAATTGAAACAAAAACTTAATATTTAAAATATACAAAACTAAGTTTAAGAGACCTTTAAACTTTCAAATGTCTTGTAAGGCTGTAGCATTTATACTACAGGTGGCACTGCTGAAAACCGCACTAACTCTGTAGGGAGAGAACCTGTGTCTTCATAGGAATGTCCTCTTTAAAAAGGATTCTTCGCAGATCTGTGCTATATACATGCTTTGATCACAAAAATTGTTCTGTTTTCCTAAATGTTGTAAAGGAAGATTATGAGGAGCAGTGTTATTGAGATGTAATAAAGTGAAAGGAATTTGGACCCTAATAGTAGTGTTACGAAAACAGGTGAACGAACCAGCTTTTCTATCCTACATGTTGACTAGGTTGTAGGTGTTCCATGTAAGTCTTGCTATTTAAGAGGAAGCATACAAATCTTAGGAACTCTTACCTCAGGCTTTAAAGGGCAGGGAGTTAAATAACCAGTCTTTTAGGAGATTGGTAAAATGTCGCCTAAACTTGAAATACTTTTAAAGATTAATATTCTTAACTATTTGAAAGATTTCTCCTACCTTCTCAAATGTATTCCTAGAAATTTTGCCTTTAAACCGAGCATTTCTAGGCCAAGGAATACTTTCAGTATAGCAAGGCTTCACATTATATTGAGGGCTGCAGGTTCCATCACTTAAAAGGATAGAAACAAAAAATAATGGTATATAAAATATTACAATCTACCACCTCAAAAAAACATTGTTTATGGAGTTCTGAGCTTGGAGATTCAAGTACTGATTGCAATTTTATTTTGAAAAGAATGCTACAACTTATGTGGTTTTTCCTCATGTTTATATTAAAAGAAAAGCTAATAAACCCTATTTTAATTAAAACATGGCTAGTATGTTTGTAACACTTCTCCCTATTCACATAGCATTATGTCTCTGTCTAACTTAAATGTTTCCCATCAGCTTTGATAGTGAGGCCTTAAAGCATTTTTAAACTGACCATAGATGGTTTGATCCTTGCCTCTAAGATGTAGTCATTTATTTGTCTTTTGCTCTTTTCAACCTAAAGATAATTTAATCCACTTAAAATCACTGGCATGGTGCATTAGATGGCATTTGTGAATAATTCATTATTGTGCCAATATTTGGAAGGTAAAATGAGGTAAAACATACCAGAGAGAAAGGAATTACAGCAATTTCATATGGTTCATCCTAAAACAACTTAAGGCCCAATGTTTCTGTTTAAAGAGAAATTTCTCCTATTCTGGACCAGATTCCAGATTATTTACTCTTATTATATCCTGAATGCCCAGGCATCACTGAAGTCCTGCAGCACCGAATCCTGGTTTTATGATAGCTCATGGTTCATCACTTGGTTGAATTTTTGCTATGTCTATAAATACACTATTCCTGGATTTTAAAAAAATATACTGAAGCCAGTATTTACCAGAAAAGAAATCACTATATCCGGGTTATGTAGTGATTTTAGCTATGACATGTAAGTTAGCTAAAATCTTTCATCACCCACGCCTTCTCCCTGACCACATCTAAAATGACTAGCCTGTTCCCTCTCCCAGAAGCTGCGTTCTCCAGTACAGAGATGCTTGGAAAAGCACCTGGCAGCGGGCAGAGAATCTCCAGGTAAGCGTTCGTTTCAACGCAGAGTCTGCAGATGATACTGTACCAGCGTCTATCAGCAAGCTAAGGATTAGATTACCTAAAGGCTTCGCTTAGCCCACTCACCGGCCTGATCAGCCTGACGCTGGGCCAGCAAGCCGCACACAGCATCCTGGAGCCCTTCAGCAAGGCCTGTTCCCCAGGGCAGAGGCGAAGTCGGTTTGGTTTCGGAGGCGATTCCACTCTGTTGTTTTAAATGGGGCTGTCAGATGAGAGGCCATGTCATGTGAGATAAATCCTGAGAAAACCAGTTGGTGGTTTAGGACCTCCAGGGTGCAGAAAGCAGTAGGAAAGCGAAATAGTTCAGAAATTAAGAGGAATCCAGAGTCAAAACAAGGTTAATACTTTTAAAAGGAACAAGTTTGGTGATGATTGTAACTTGTGAAGGGAGTGAAGTAATTTGAATGGTTAGAGAAATTCTGTGATAGCATCAGAAGTTACCAATAGTATTTAAAGACCTCAAATGATTCTGCTAGTAGTTTCTGGAAACATTACTCTTATCTTACTCTTAGCACTTCTACTAACCTTTACTTTTAGGCCCCAAACGGTGGCCCCTTTACTGCCGCACTGGAATGGACCCCCCAAAGACAGAGCTTCCATGCTCTGTCCCCTCCCACTACAGGTTAGGGCTCACCCCCAACCAGATCATCTCAGCCTTTACCCTCTGACCTTCTGCTAATGTCCACTGGGCAGCGCTTGCTGTTGGTCACTCCTGTGACTCATTCCAAAGTATTATCACCAGGTTCCAGCAGATACAAGTCTCACAGGATATCTCGACCCTTGTAATCCCCTTTGATCCCCTCTTTTGAGTCGTCCCGTGTCCCCCAAAGCAGCGGTCCCCAATTTAGTGCACTTGCTGACTCCCCTGAGCTGCCCACAACCCTAGATGTATCTCCTCAGTCAGGCAGCATCCCACATTCCAAACTCCAAAACTCATTTCCTGTGGCCTTAGGAATAGAAGTCTTGATTCTTAAAGTGACCCCCTCATCTAACGGAGGCAATTTCATCCCATTTCTAAAATCAAGTTCATATCCACACCCAGTACCAACTGGTCCCCTTCTGCCTCAAAACCGCGTTCAGCCTGGCTGCCATAGTTCAGTGGTTGAGCATTGACCTGTGAACCAAGAAGTCACAGTTCGATTCCTGGTCAGGACACATTGTGAGGGGTGTGGGCTCGATCCCCAGTAGGGGGCGTGCAGGAGGCACCCCACAATTCAATGATTCTCACTGATGTTTGTCTCTCTCCTCCCTCTCTGAAACAAATACTGCATTCATCTCCCCACTGTTGGGATGGGGCAACTTGACTTTGCTTAGTCCTTTACATCTAGCATTTCTCAGGATGTCCCCAAACCACCTCTCATCAGCTGTAAGTGCCCATGGAAGTTTCTCTAAATGGAATGTAGAACCCTGGATTGGATCCTGAGCCTGATGGTCATGCATGGAAACATGCTGCCTCTCAATCATGTTTCCATGCATGACAAACAGAAAAGGTCTATAGTTAAATCACTAAAGGAAGCATTATTACCAGTAATGCTCGGGGCCCACCTATTTCTCCAGCGTCTTCAGTCCCAACAGTCCCTCTGCTCCAGCTTGTGACTTAGCCCTTTCCTCCCTTTCCACTGGAGAGGAATGAGCAATGAGAAAGCATTGGGAAGAGGTGCCAGCTGGAGGGTCCTGTACAAGCAAGCTACAGATTCTCTCCCATTAGAATCCAGCTCAACTACCCTATTCCTCTCCTCCCAGTTGCCCTAACTTACAATCTGATCATGTTCCCAGCACTCATTTTGACATTGAATTATATATATTCTTCTATTGGACTTCTCTCCCCTAAACAATATTATAAGCCATTTATTTACCCTGGCTGAAATCAATCCTGTAATTGTTCTTTATTGCCTATCTTCTCCCATACTTATGCCTCAGTGTGCTGGGAAACAGACAGAGCAGGCTTTCGGATGAGATGGATGGGTAGCTAATCTGTACCTTGCGAAAAAGCAAGTAGGAAAATCTGACCACAGTATCTCCTCTGCCCAGATTATCAGGAAGGTGCCAACTCCAACTCAACTCTTATCTGGGTTCCTGACTTGGATTTATGGCTTAATACCAAGTTGTGGTTCTAACTGGTGAAAGATGGAATAGTTTTCGGAGTTACTGCTCCCCAACCACATCCATAGAACAATAGCACAAACATCTTCTCAGGTTTGGCATAGGGCAGCAATTTTCAACTGGTGAGCCACAGAATTGCTAAAGCGTTTAATACCTGACTACTTAGTAAGGGGCACTAACCTCTTTTCTATTAGACTGTCAAACAAAAAGACAACAGCCAACTCAATAGCTGTTTGGTGTCAATGCCCTCTCTTGAACCATAAATATATAGGTCACAGAGTTGCATCTTATTGGTCAAATTGAATAAGGTTGCATCTGATTTGTTAATTCTTGGTACCAGAAATCCTTATATACAAGTATAGGCATCTGATTTTTTTGGAGCAAAAAGGGTAGATTATTATTATGTTTGATAATCAAAATATCTATTTTTTGTCAGGTTGGCAAAATATTTTTGGTGTGCCTAAAATTTTAGTAATTTATGTGTGCCAGGAGATAAAAAACTGCTGGTATTACAGTATAGATGGAGGATTGATAAAACAGAACACAGTCTCAGGCAATGTCTGTTCTTCTGTGCATTTCCCTTCATTTCTTCAAGTGAGTCATGAAATAACAGGATCAGCAGGAAAAATCCATGAAATATGTTCAAGTAAAACAAGTTTCCATCAGTTAGTTCTGTTTCTGGTGATTGGAATCTGATTTTCTTATTAATGAAAACATTACCACTTATATTTTAAGGACATTGGAGAAATCTGATTAGGAAGTTAGAATCCATGGATCTCCTCAGATAGTCTTAGAAAGCAGTGTGTCTCCAGAGAAGCATGAGGAGAAAAAGACTTGTACAGCATCTCATTTTCTTTACCATTGCTT
>PVJN01016542.1:0-15326 GCA_004026805.1 Lasiurus borealis
GGCAGTGCCATCCTTTTGTGCCAGGGAGAAAAATTCCCCCTAGGGTACCGATGTTAATACGGTTTAATTAGGCCAATTTGTTGCAAGCGGAGGTTTCCGCTCTGCAATTTGACAAGCAGCTTGAACTGGTTTGTTCCGCTTTTATGTTTGAGAATGTCTGTATCCCAAACAAAAGGTCAAATGAAACATAAAATTCTGCCCAAAAGACTCCTAAAGGTGCCATGAATTTCTCTTGTCATTAGCGTGTGTGTGTGTGTGTGTGTGTGTGTGTGCTGTTTTTTTTTTTTTTTTTTTTTTATAATGGGCTCAATAAACTACTCTCTGGTAGCCATGGAATCCACACCATCACTAAAGCTCAGGGGGACAGATCAAACTGGTCCCCTCTTCCAAAGACCTGGCCGGTGGCTCAGAACCCTCTTTCCCACAGAGTCTGGGAAAGGATTCCCAACCACCGACCCCACACATACAAAATAACTAACATTCACTGCCTTTGGCTTGAGAGAGAAGCCATGTTGCATGGGGATGACAAATGCATTACATATATTATCATCTGATCAGAAAACTCCCATTTGAACGTCATTATCTCTGAATATGTGCAACAAAGCTGATTTTACTGAGCTGCACTCTGATGCCTTATTTCTGGAAGTTCATCCAGGTCCCTTAGAAGGAATAGTCTTGTGACTTCCACTGATATTGCTACTAGTGGCCCGGTGCATGAAATTCGTGCACATTAAAAGGGGATTAATTAGAGGCAATATTTTAATCTTGCTATTTGCCCTTTGTCTATAATAGAAGTGTCAGAGATGAAAGAAAATTTGTAAAATGTATATGAAATTCTTCCTCCTGTCAGAGTCTGGGGTGTGCACCACGGGACCCAGAGTCAAGTTCCTGCCCACCCACATGCGCCTTAAAATCATGCAAGACCCAGACCCAGCTGCCCTCCCCTACTCCCCGCATTGAGCTAGATCCAGACCCGGCCCATCCCACCCTTGTCAAGCCCTGCTGGGTGGGGGGCACACCTTGAGGTCCCCTGTCAAGCCCCTCTGGGAGGGGGTGTAGCCTCAGGTCCCCCGTGAAGCCCCACTGTGGAAGCATGGCCTGAGGTCCCCCGGTCCAGTGCCCAGGGCCCATTGGCCTGGTGCTGGGGCAGGAGGCACAACCTGAGGTCCCGTCAAGTCCTGCCAGGTGGGGGGCACATCCTGAGGTCCCCTGGCCTGGCACCTGGGCGGGGGGAGCAGCCTGAGGTCCCCCTGCCCAACACCAGGGTGGAGGACGCACCTTAATGTTCCCCGAAAGCCCAGCAGGGCAGGGGGTGTGGCCTCAAGTCCCCTAGTTTGGAGGCATAGCTTGAGGTCCCCTGTCAAGTCCCATGGGGGTGGGGGAAGGCACCTACAATGATCCTGCATAGACCTCAGAGCATCTCAAATAGATTTTCAATAGATTGATTCTTGAGGGAGTAGAAACCTAGTCAGCTACATTTTAAAAAATATTTATTTAATTGTTTTTTTTTAGAGAGAAGAAGGGAGAGAGATAAAGAATTAGAAACATCAATGAGAGAGACACATCGATCAGCTGCCTCTTGCACGCCCCCTACTGGGGATGTGCCCGCAACCAAGGTACATGTCCTTGACCGGAATCGAACCTGGGACCCTTCAGTCCGCAGGCCGACGCTCTATCCACTGAGCCAAACCGGTTAGGGCTCAGCAACATTTTTTAAAAGTGCCAGGAAAGGACTGGAACATAAGATGCTGCCAGGAGGGCCGGCCAGTGTGGAATGCAGATGGGGAGGATGGTGGAGAGAAGCAGGGAACATCTGATGTCGGAAGAGAATTAAAAAAGGGGCAGGACTGAGAGTGAAGGCAGGGGGCACATGTGGAAGAGAGAGGGGCACACGTTAACAGATGACATGCCAATTTGTTTGGATTCTCAGTGAAAACTCTCAGAAAGCTACACTGTGGTCTGTTTCTCCGGGTGGAAGAATTGCCATTGGCCCCGGATGCTCCAGTCCAGCCGCTGGGCTCTTTGGCTAGGCCTCCTGCGAACCTCTGGTCTTAGGAGGGAGGCCTTCCCGCTCCCTGCCAGGGAAGGAACATGAGCACAGAGAGTGAGGCCATTCCTACAGGCTCCCGGGAACCCTTCCCCTGCCATTCCACACCCCTGCCCAGGACCTGTGGTAGCCTGCCTACAGCACATGCTCACATCCGGGGTCTTAGCACCAAGTCAGGCCAGGTGCACACAACTCCCAGCACCCAGCCAGCTCATCCATACGAAGGCCAGTCCATCTGGAAGCTGGCCTTACCCCCAACAGCCTGGACATCTGGATGGCAGATCACAGCTTTGATGGCGCACAGTCATGCCTTGGGACACGGGGACCCTGCTCCCATGTGTCATGAAAGGCACATTTTTTGAAGACCATGTGGGTCACGCCATGCCGTTCAGAGGGTGAGGACCTCAGAACTGGATTTTATTTGCTCGCGTTTGTTTGAAGGCAGCAGCAGAGAGAAATCACATCTGCGTGAGTCTTGCGTGAGACAGCTCCTGGGGTTGTGTTGCAAAAGGAAACACATAGTTGTATCTGCTGGGTCTCTGCTGTTGGCCTAGAAGCTTCTGCCTGGCTCCTCCTCTCCCTGGCTGCATCTACGGGGCCTCTTCTTTCAGAGTAAGAGGGACCGCGTGCTTGCGCTTGGAGGGACATACACAAATGAAGCTTGGTGCATTGCTGATTTAAAACTAATCAATGTTATGGGAGGAAACTAATGTGCCTATGCATTATTTAAGCAAGAATTGCCATGCATGCGCTGTCACCAAACAGCCCAAATGAGCTGGCCGTACGCACCATAAATCATGGGACCTATTTCAAGGGAAACCAGTATTGCTTGGGAAAATTGCATTCAAATATGTGCACTTGAAATCAACTCAATAGGAAAGTCTTAACATTCAATAAATGTTAAGCATAGATTAGGTAACACTTGAGTCCAAAGAAATGGGAAATTCCCTGAATTTGAAAACTGTTTTTGTTTTATCCAAGTATTGTAAGATAATAAATTAGCCGAAACCGGTTTAGCTCAGTGGATAGAGCCTTGGCCTGTGGACTGAAAGGTCCCAGGTTCGATTCCAGTCAAGGGCATGTACCTTGGTTGCGGGCACATCCCCCATAGGGGGCGTGCAAGAGGCAGCTGATCGATGTTTCTCTCTCATCGATGTTTCTAATTCTTTATCTCTCTCCCTTCTTCTCTATAAAAAAAATTAATAAAATAAAATAAAAAAGATAATAAATTAAAATGTGTCCAGCATATTGTGTTGTTGTTGATTTTTTACATTCTCCCACTCCGCAAAGTAAAACCAAAGGAGATAAATAGCAAATTCAGAGAAAAGACCTTTCTGCCCTCTCTCCACCTGCAAACCAAAGGATGAAGCTGATGCCTACACTCCGACCCCCAGGAACAGCAGGTATTGTAAACGTCTCCCAGCTCAGATGGACGTGCCAGTCAGTACCTCTGGGATGCTCTCCCGGCCGCCATCTTTATCTCCTTTAACCAAACCAACCCTGCCATTCTATGGCCGAAGCCAATGACAAAGCAAAGAAATGGGCAATGAATTCCATGGGGTGTCTCAACCCAGTAAACCCAACTGGTTTAGGGTGTACATTAATCTGCCAGGGCCTTGGAGTGGGGTGACCTGGCTAGTAACAGACCGTGGGAAGGATTCTCCGCGATGCCTTTCAGAGAATCCCAGGATCCGAAGTGCTGAGTGGATCCATCATGGGAATGAAACTGCTCAGTCTGAGCTGTTTTGACTATGAAAATAGATAGTCCCCAAATGTCATATCATTGAACAGCATAGGGAATGTTCTTTACTGTCATCCATCAGTCTGCCCTACGTCCCCCTTACGTTTTAGGGGTACAGAGGAGGGATACATATTGTTGGTTAACCTATCTATCCATCGTCTCTCCTCCATCTTGCTTTAATTTATAGCCAGCTAGCTGAGAGCAAGTGAAGTGAGCAAGCAAGTTTCCTAAGACAGAGACTTGCCTCCCTCTTCTCCCCTGCCCCTTCCACCCCCCCGCCCCCGCCCCCGGCCAGCCCTGGTCCAACTGTTTTCAAGAAATTCAAGGGAATCCATACTGCATGGGAGATTAGAGTTGGGGTTAGAGTTTGGAATCCATATTGTGTGGTTATGGTTAGGATTAGAGAGAAGATTTAGGATTAGGGTTAGAGTTTGGGTTAGGGTTAGGATTAAAGGTTAGCGTTAGGGGTAATAGTTAGGGTTAGAGTTAGAGTTTGGGTTAGGGGCTTAGGGGTTGAGGTAGGGTTAGGTTTAGGAATCCATATTGTGTGGTTATGGTTGGGATTAGGGGTTAGAGTTAGGGTTTGGGGTAGGATTAGGGTTAGGGATTGGGTTAGGTGTTAGGGTTAGAGGTTAGAGTTAGGCTTAGGTTTAGGGTTCAGGTACAGGTTAGGGTTAGTTATTATGGTTAGAGGTTAGGAATCCATATTGTGTGGTTAGGGTTAGGGTTAGAGGTTAGAGTTAGGGCTTGGGGTAGGGTTCAGGTTAGAGTTAGGTGTTAGGGTTTGAGGTTAGCATTAGGGTTAGGATTATGGTTAGGGTTAAAGGTTAGAGTTAGGTTTAGAGTTAGGTTTAGATTTAGGGTTACGATTTGAAATCCATACTGTGTGGTGGGTTAAGGTTAGGGCTGCCTTTAGTGTTAGAAGTTATAGTCAGCATTAGGGTTAAGTTTTAGGGTTAGTGGGTAGGCTTAGGGTTCAGTATTGTGGTAGGTTTATAATTAGTGTTAAGGTGGTGAATCTATACTGCATTGAATTCTAAGGTTAGGGTTAGGTTTACAGTTTGGAATGGGTTTAGGGATATAGTTAGAAGTTAGACTTAGGGTTAGGGAATTAAGGTTAGATTAAGGATTAGGTTTAGGGATTATATATGGGGTTTGAGGTAGGTTTAGTGTTGGGATTAGGGGTTAGAGTTAGGTTGGGAATCCACACAGTGTGCAGAGTTAGAGCTAAGGTCAGGGATGGAAATGCATACTGCACAGAGGTTTAAAATTAGGGTTATAGTTAAGGTCAGGGCTGGGAATGCATACTGCACGGAGGGTTAAGCTCAGGTTTAGGGTTAGATTTAGGATTAGAGTTGGGAATCCAAGTTGTGTGTCAAAGACCCATTGACTCACTGTCTTCACAAATGTTTCCAGAGGCCTACCAGGAACCCATCACATCACAAATTTTCGGGTTAGACTTAGGCTTGGGAATCCATATTGTGTGGCCAGGATCCACTGCCTCGCGGTCTTCCCAGCTGTATGCGAGGATTCCTGAGCAGCCCGCTCCGTGTGGCGGGGTCAGCCAGGCTTTCTGCCGCCTCCCACGCCCCTTCGTGCCTGTCTAAGCTCCTCAGCCAGGAGGAGCCCGGGGTCTGATGCTTTAAATCAGGTGCAGGAACATGGCGAGAAGGACAACATAACTAATGGTATTTACATTTTCGGAGCCAGAGTGAAACGTTTCCGCCTCCACAAACATTTCCCAGAGCCCCACATGTTACCGCTGGAAGCGCCCCTGGAGGAAGGTCTCGGGCAGCCAGTTCCAGGTGGAGGAAGCGGAGAAGGCGTTGCTGTCAGTTCTGAAAGCACAAGCGGGACCGTGACACCAAGCGGCTACACCAGAACAGGACTGCTCCACCCAGAACTCTGGGCGAGCTGTTTCCCCGGGTCTTTTGTCTGGAGGTGTGACAAGAGCTGCTGACGTTGGCAGGTTCAACTGTTTGGACCGTAAGCATCCCCCAGCCCCGCCTTCGGGCCACAGCCAAGTCCATGAAGGAGGGGATTAAATGTATTTACCCTGGACCAGCTCTGCTAAAGAAACCGAGGTCTGGAGGGTTTGAAAGATGTCTCCTCACTGAAGGTCCATTGAAAGGTCCCCTCTCCTTCCCTCTCTAGATTCCCAGAAGCACGCCAGAGACACTCAACACACGCAGATGCAGGAAGGAAAGGGAGCTTATCACAAAATGGCAGCATTTCCTGAACCCCACTAAACACCATGGGGGGCTTGCGAAGGCCTCTGAGGGCACGCAAACTCCATTGCCTCAGCTCAAAAGAGTTCTGGGAGTCCGTTGTACCCCAGAAATCCCCCCAAACCTGTGGTACTCCACATTCCCAGGCAGTTGGCTTGTCACATGTCTTCTTTTTTTTTTTTAAATACATATTTTATTGATTTTTACAGAGAGGAAGGAAGAGGGATAGAGAGCTAGAAACATCAATGAGAGAGAAACATCAATGAGCTGCCTCCTGCACGCCCCCCACTGGGGATGTGCTCGAAACCAAGGTACATTCCCTTGACCAGAATCAAACTTGGGACCTTTCAGTCCTCAGGCCAATGCTCTATCCACTGAGTCAAACTGGTTTCAGCCACATGTCTTCTTCTGATCCACACAATGAGTCATGCCTTACACTCCCAGAATGCACCATCCCTGGCTTGCGTGTGTGCATACACACACACACACACACACACACACACCGATCTTTACAAAGGTAGAACCTATTCAGCCTCATAAGGCTCTTCTCAGGAGTCCCCTTCCCTGACCAGCTACTGTGACATGCCCCCCAGCAGAAACTGGAATTCCTGAGACGCCACATTCAGCTGCGTCATCCTCTAGTTTACACGTCACTCATCCTGGCCTGTGATTGTCTTAAGAAGGACCATTTCTTAGTCCTAAAGCTCAGGATGTCTTTTGAACTGAACAGAAGAAATCTGATTTACAACAGAAATTCCAGTAAAGCTACTCCCCCACCTGTGTTCCCCGGGCGACAGACTGGCGCCATTACCACCTGTCACTCCAGCCAAAAACCTTCCAATCTATCATCCAATCTGTCACAAACTTCTCCCCTTTCCATTTCCTAGTTTGGGGGCTCATTATGTCTTTTCTGGACTGTCTCAGTGGCCTTCCATCTGCTCTTTTTACCAAAAATGTCACTTCTACTCCACTTGCTGAGACGATGTTCTGGCCACATCACTCCATTGCTTAACACTGTCCGGTAGCTGGATCTGCCCTGAAGCGGCTCTTCCCAGCCAGTGCGACAGCCGGACTTTGCTGAGCCAGGCTCACTTGGAATTATCCCTGAGGCTCATTCTGCGTCACTTTAATCTTTTCAAAGCTGCTCCAAATTAAGCTGAAAGGGACTTATGTGAAGATGGATCCCAAGCGGGTGTCATCCAAGCAGGGTCATGAAGTCCAATGGAGCAGCATGGCTGTTAGGCCCAAAGGCCCCCTTCGAGGACTCGGTGTCTGGGTCCGCAGTGAGAATGGGTATAATCATCACCATTCATTTTATTTCTCTCTGTGTACTCATTCCTGGCCACCTGAACCATGTCTTTTTCCAGAATGAAAATCCCGGATTCTGAAAAGGCTCGTACGTCAGGATTTAGAATCAGAGACCATTTTGGCGTGTTCCTGAGGGTGACGTTTGGAGGAGATAACTGATGAAAATATCTTGGCACCTGTCTCCTCAGGCATTCCTTCTCCTACACCGAATAGCTTTCTGGCTCACTTAACCGACACTTGTCAGAACTAGGGAATGAGAGTGACGAAAAGCAGCAAAGTGCACAGAAGCGCAACAAGCAAAGACTCCAGATGGAGCTGTTGCCGCTATGGCTCTTGGCTTCATTTTATTTATGCAACAAAAATGTACAGACTACCCATCAGGTTATTTTTCTTAATTAGGCAATGTGTTCATGGGTGTTTGCAACACTAGTCTCTATATCTTTCTGTATGTCTGAAACCCTATCTAATAAAAGAATGATATGCAAATTGACCATCACCCCAACACACAAGATGGCTGCCCCCACGTGGTCAAAGATGGCTGCCCCCATGTTGACACAAGATGGCTGCCACAAGATGGCCAGCAGGGAAGGGTAGTTAGGAGGGACTAGGCCTGCAAGGGAGGGCAGTTGGGGGCAATCAAGCCTGCAGGGGAGGGCAGTTAGGGGTGACCAGGCCAGCAGAGAAGGGAAGTTGGGGGCACCTGGGCCTGAAGAGAGGGCAGTTGGGGAGGACCCAGGCCTGTACGGGGTGGCAGTTAAGGGCAAACAGGCTGGCAGGGGAGCAGTTAAGCATCAATCAGACTGGCAGAAGAGTTGTTAGGGGGTGATCAGGCTGGCAGGCAGAAGTGGTTAGGGGCAATCAGGAAGGCAGGCAGGTAAGCAGTTGGGAGTCAGCAGTTCTGGATTGTGAAAGGGATGTCCCACATTGAAGAGAGTGCAGGCTGGGCTGAGGGACACACACACACCAGTGCATGAATTTTGTGCACCAGGCATCTAGTATTTCATAATGAGAGAGAGTTTTCCAGTTAAATGGCTTATCCGTGTTCAACAAAAGCTGAGGGATGAGCTCTTCGGGTCCTTCTTGTTTTGTTGGGAGGTGGCCTTTCACAGGCTGGTGGTCAGATGCACAGGACACATGCAATTAGGTCAGAGGGAGAGACCTTTGACTGGAAGAGGTGGTGATTCTCATCAAATTCCATATGTATTACGGAACCCACAAGGAGCCACTACTTTAATATATAACTATTGCTATCAATGTCAAGGATGCACTTTCCTTCCCACTTCAAAACTTTTCTTTTGGGCCCTGGCCGCTATGGGTCAGCTGGTTGGAGCATCATCCCATGTACTGAAGGGTTGGGGGTTTGGATTCCTGGTCAGGGAATAAATCCAGGTGGTAGGTTTGATCCCTGGTCAGCGCACAAAAGGAAGGTAACAGATCCATGTTTCTCCCTCACTTCAATAGTTCTCTCTCTCCCCCTCTCCTTCCCTCTCTCTCTTTCAAATCAATGAAAACAAAACCCCAAAACTTTCAAACATTCCTATTTTTCATAGGAAGAAAGGACTTACTTTTCCTTAACACCATGTGTAATGAGAATCATAATAGTGCTGGTTCCCTCATCAAATTCAATATTCATAGCTAATAGCATGACCCACATAGGGATTCTATACATGTAGACAGAGCAATATCAACCTCTCTATTCATTTCATAGGTTTCACGGAACCCACACTAACTGCTGGCCTGAGATATGTATATTAATGAGAGAAATGGAACATTTTCACTTCAAGTCATCTAACTCTGCAGGAACTTGCCTCTGAAAACCCATGAAAACATCCCATGTGAATAAAGCGGACCCACTCTCACTGAAGCACTTGGTTAATATGCATTACAATCGGTCATGAGCCAAAATTCATAGCTAGACTATAGCCACGGCCAATAACAATACAGGGAAACCAATGGTTGATCTGATGTCCCTGCCCTCCCTCATCAGACAGCTGTTTGACTGAGTAGGCCCCAACTCCCCTCTGTCTTCTCTCTTTCCTTCTCCTAAGAACAGGCATGAAAAGAAAAATCTCAGGTTAAACTAAACCCCGGAGAAGGTGTGTCACACAAACTTGTAAACAAGCCACCCAAATTCATGAAATGCCCTTCATCATTCATCCCTCAGGGTTGACCATGATTGACAGTGTTGAAAAAAAAAAGGCTATTGCGTCTCGCTGGATACAGTTACTCAGCCCCAGCATGAGTCATGAGCAGTAAATAACCACCCACAATTCCCCTTCTGCATCATCGTCCTTCTGCATCCCTCTTTCAATAAAGAGGGAACTGGGAAGGACTTGAAAGAGGATCTAAAGGAATAAAAAAGGAAACAGGGCAGATCAACTGATTTCCCTCTGTCTCCTTTTAGCACAGTGTGGGGAATAAATGGAATTACAAGTAAGTGATTGCAAATAGTGTCTGATAACTACGCAATACTTGGGTTCTCAAAGGCAAGCTCCTGATAACTATCTCAGCAGTGGCAGGAGGTCGAGACCCCCTGGTTCTTAACCTTGCCTGGACACCACCTCGTTGCGTAACAGATAAGCAAAAGAGGGGATCCAGATGCTCAAACAATAGGAGCGAGGTCACAAACTACACCTGGGAGGGGTCTCCTAAATCCACGCTCTCCTTCCACATGCAGCACTAATGCCGTGGCCTGGCTACCATGGGTCCCAGATAGTGGGGTGTTTTGGACCCAAGCACAACAATAACAAGCACACTCCCTGGTTCCCGAGTAACTATGACACTGTGCGCTTTATTTTGTTCACTCCAACCACCATTCCTGTCCCAGTAAGAAATCCAGTTCATCCGTCAGCTGTTAGGAACATCTGCTAAACACAAATGTCTTCACAAGTGATGGCAACATGTGGACTCTCAACAATTTGGGATTTTGCTGTTACTGTTAATAATACTCTTTATAATGCATTCTCCTAATACAGTGGTCGGCAAACTGTGGCTCGAGAGCCACATTCGACTTCTGAGCGGCCAGTTTGCAACTCCATTGACTAATGAGTTTGCCAACCACCATCCTAATATATAAAAAGGGTCTGTAACATCCAAAATGACCAAAGGCTCGATCAACTGGAAGTCAGTGCTGGATTGCCATGGTGACCCAGCACTGACTGTCCCCTGCTGTGGGTGATGCAACCCAGCACTTGACTGCTGAGAGGGCTGTGGACCAGACCTGAAGAGAGGCCTGGAGAGAGAAACAAGGCCTGATCCGCAGCCTCTGTGGCAGCTGTTGATCAGCACTTGCCTCTCTCTTTCTCTTGGGGCCTGGCCAGCAGCCACATCTCTCTTTCTCTCGGGCCTCTGCTGGAGTTGCTGATCAGCCCTGCCTCTCTGATCAGGCTGGTTGATAGGCCCAGAGATGCTGACTGGCATAGAAACCAACCAATCAAAACCAAATCTGGGTGAAGTGTGAAGAGCCAATGGTTGCCTAGGAGGCAGAGCTTTTGATATGGACTGGCATAGAAACCGACCACTTAGGGACCTAATCTGGGTGAACTGAGAAGGCAGAACCTAAGATGGGGGCTGAGAAGAGGTTTTAAGGGCAACAGCTATTTGGTATAAGGTGTAAGAAAGTGGTTCAATTTTTTAATGACCAGTTTGGCAGTATAATGCATATGGCTGGCTATTAGTCCAGATATAGGGATTATGTATTTTTGTGTGCCAAGAGGATCTCCTCCTGATTAAAAAGCCTCCTATTCTATATAATCCTATTCTATATAATCTATCTATACTAATAAAAGGGTAATATGCCAATTAGACCAGGTTGACCGGCCATCTTCCAGATGTCTGAATTCCTTCCAGACAACGCCATGGTGATGGGGGCCAAGGCAGAGGCAGATGAAGGTGAGATCAGGCCAGCAGGTGAGGGCAGTTAGGGGTGATCAGGCAGACAGGCAGAGAGGTTCAGGGCAATCAGGCAGACAGGCAGAGGGGTAAGAGGCAATCAGGCAGGCAGGCAGGCAGGTGAGTGGTTAGGAGCCAGGGGTCCCAGATTGTGAGAAGGTTGCCCGACCGCTGGGTTAGGCCCGATCCCAACCAGCAGTCGGACATCCCCCAAGGGATTCCCAATTGGAGAGGTGCAGGCTGGCTGAGGGACCCCCCATGCATGAATCTCATGCACCAGGCCACTAGTAGTGCATATAAAATGTATATAAAAAGAGCTGTTAAAGATCAAGGAACCTGAAGTTGGTACAGCTTATTTATAAAGTTCAGCACAGCACATCTTGAAATGGAAAATATGTAGTTTTAAATCTTAAGCCCTTTATTTACGACAATGCGAAACATGTTATTTTTAGACATCAGTGGGCTTTGTTTTGTTGACATTTCCACTTATGCAACTGAAAACAAGTCAGGAAAATCACACGGCGACTAACAGTAACCTCTCAGGATAATAGAGCAAGAATATAGACCATCCTTCATCTGGACTCATGTTAAATTGACAGATCCACAAAGGCTTTCTTTCTGCCTGATCATTACGATGTGTGAACAGTAACCAAATAGCACGGAACTGGGAATCCTCTATAAATAATTAAAGGCTTTCACTTCATCAATGGGAACAGTCACAACATGGCTATGGCTTACATCAATGCATCGGATTTGCCCATCCTAAATTGTTCTGAGATTCAGAGGAAGTTTTTCTTACGCTGTGAAAGTGTCT
The DNA here is from genome assembly GCA_004026805.1 of Lasiurus borealis. Lineage (NCBI taxonomy): Eukaryota > Metazoa > Chordata > Mammalia > Chiroptera > Vespertilionidae > Lasiurus > Lasiurus borealis. The sequence goes on from PVJN01016542.1 coordinate 12,030, forward strand.
CCAAATATTTGCTCATGCCCAATCAAACGAACATGTCACCCAGACACTCCTTAATCTCTATGTGTGACATACGAGTGGATGTATCCATCCCCCCCCACACACACACACACATATACAATTAGGAGCCTCGGAGAATATAGAAAGATGGTCAGAAGCCATTTGATTCTTTGGTTATGCGCCAGTAACAAACATATATTTTTTGGCGACCCGCCAACCAGTTTGGGAAATCATACCAGATCATGGCCCAATAATGTCTAAGAACCCATCACCATTAGGGCCTGTCACCAATCAGCAGCCGTCTCTTTCTGGCAAACATTCCTTTCTCAAAACACCCACGAAACACCCCTGCATACAGCTGGCCTTCCCCAGAGACACATACTTCTCACTCAGCCGCAAATCCCGATTCAAAGCTCAAATTAACGCAGGCAGGCAATTGAAGATTTTTTTTTTTTTTTTAGAAAAACTTCCTTCTCAATGACAACGGATGTGATGTGAAAGCCCTCCAAAATGTCCGCATGCTGCCTCATTAAATTAAAAACACCTGGTTTATTTATACAATGCGTCCACTGGCTTACAGATTAGGATTCTAGAAATCATACATGTCTGATAGCAAAAAATATACATATAATAATCCACCTGTAGTTTATATAAATGACGAAATGTTTCTGAATATATCTCTATATCTATATATGTACATGTATATACTCTGCGTGTGTGTGTGTGTGTGTGTGTGTGTGTGTGTGTGTGCAGGAGGGCACACGGACACGGTAGTCCCTCACCGGCTCTTTCACGCCAGTGTCAAGGACACCAGGTTTCAAAGTCTTTGGCTGCTGAACAGAGGTCACCGCTGAGGACACAGGACTGGCTTGATGCACCTTCCCCGGTGAAGGACCAGGTTGGCGGGACAGTGGCAGCCCGCCACGCACGGCTTGCTGCACGGACCGATCTCATTCCAGTTGTCACAGGTCTTGACGCAGCCTGGGCCACAGGTGTCGTACACCGCCCCGTGCTTGCACTGGGTGGCTGGAAGAAAGGAAGTGACATAGGTAAGAGGAGGAGAAATGGTCTCGTTAGTTCACCCCCAGTCTGATGCCCTCCTGCAGGCTCATGCCACTCACAGCCCAAGCCTTTCCACAGCACTGGGTCACTTTTGCACTTTAAAAATCTTTATTGTTGTTGAAACCGGTTTGGCTCAGTGGATAGAGCGTCAGCCTGCGGACTGAAAGGATCTCAGGTTCAATTCTGGTCAAGGGCATGTACCTTGGTGGCGGGCACATCCCCAGTAGGAGGCAGCTGATTGATGTCTCTCTCTCATTGATGTTTCTAACTCTCTATCCTTCTCCCTTCCTCTCTGTAAAAAAAACAATAAAATATATTTTTTTAAAAAATATTTATTGTTGAAGGTCATGCAGGTGTCTCCTCCTTTTATCCCCTGTTCACTCCTTCTAATCCGCCAGTCCCTGCCCCCTTCAGGCCTCACCACACTACATCTGTGTCCATGGGTTATGCACATATGCATAGAAATTATTTGGTTAATCTCTTTCACCCACCCACCCACCCCCAACTCCCCCACTGAGATTCACACTTTTGCATTTTAACAAAGGAATAACGAACACCGATCACCTTGGGGATCGCCTGCACCTAAAAATATAACATCAAAGATCCAGCTGCTGGGCCAGTGAGCTTCAAAATAAAATAACATGCGAGCTTTTTATTCCGAGATAAGACAAACCATACATGACTAAAGCTATAAGGAAATCTATAAGGTCATTTAGTTATTGCTAATTCTGTGAAACATGAACGCCGGAGAGTCCTCCAAGCAACTGAGCTGTGATGAATACCAACAATTTGTGCGAACACACCAATATTCAAGTAAACGCAATTACACGGCAGGAAAAATAACTACCACAGATATTGAAAATGTGTTAACAAATTTTAATCATATTTTAATTATGTGTGGAATTAATCAATTTGAGGCAAATTAGGGCAAGAGGAAAGCTAAATAGATCTGGTAATGGGATTGCGATCCTGACTTTATATAAAACTCCTGCAACTCCACACCAAGAAAACAAACAATCCAATTAAAAAATGGGAAGACACTTTTCCAAATAGGATACAAAGATGGCCAATAGGCATATGAAAAGATGTTCATCATCACTCATGAGGAAAATGTAAATCAAAACCACAATGAGATATCACCTCACAGATGTCCGAAAGGCTACCACCAGCAAATCAACAAACAACAAGTGCTGGTGAGGATGCGGGGAAAAGGGAACCCGCATGCACTGTTGGTGGGGATGCAGATTGGTGCATCCATGATGGAAAACAGTATGGTGGCTCCTAAAATAAATTGAAAATGGAACTGTCTTATGACCCAGTGATTCTGCTTCTGGATATTAATCACAAATTCAAAACACGAATTCAAAGGGATATAAGCGCTCCTGTGTTCATTACAACATTATTTACAATAGCTAAGAGGTGAAAACAACCCAAGTACCCGTCAGTAGATGCATGGATTAAAAAGCTGTGGTTCAATGGATTACTCGGCAGTAAAAAAAAGAAGGAAATCTTTCTATTTGTGACAGCATGGAAGGACCTAGAGGTTATTACGCTAAGTGAAATAAGTCAGACAGAGAAAGCTCCATGCCATATGATTGCACTTACAGGTGGCATCCAAACTAAATAAGCAAACAAAATAGAAACAGACTTATAGATCCAGAGAAGAGACTGATGGTTGCCAGAGTAGAATGGGGTCGAAGGGCCGGATGAGAAAGGTGAAGGAATTAAGAACCACAAATGGGTAGTTACAAAACAGTCCTGGGGTTGTAAATTACAGCCTAGGGAATATCGTTAATAATAGTATTGTAGTAACTCTACTGCCATCTGAAGTATTGGGGAGGGAATTTTGTAAAGTATGACTGTCTAACGGCTATCCTGTACACCTGAAACTAATAAAAATGATAGTGAATGTAAACTGTAATTGAAAATAAAATTTATCCAAAGATTAAAGCCAGATAGGGGAGAATCAGATGGGGCAACATGTAATGAAAGCGGTCCCAGCGCAGTCCTGGGGGCTGGAGGTGCTGAGAAATAGGTAACTCGCACATTGCATTGTATTCGGTCATTCACACGCTACACTGGAGTCCCATTGGTCCTCCCTCCCACAGCTAGTGGCCACGTGCTTTGGGTGGGTAGTCACGGGACTGTCAAAATCCAGGCTACACTGGAAAGTGCCTCATTCATTCAGAGTTTCAAGCCTGGCTGGTGTCTTATTTGTTCAACTTCCAAGCTTTTTAC